>ML779130.1:20119-63821 GCA_009831015.1 Picea engelmannii
TGGTATGGATGTCAGGACAAACTGGCTGAAAAGAAGAAGGTGGGTCCTCCAGGACCATGCTCAGGTAGCTCCTGCTCTCGGTACTCCATGTCTAGGACCATGTGGGCCTCGAGACATGATCTCCTAGTTATCCCTAGATATCGGGGATAACAGGCCCAAAATTGAAATTGAAAGTGAAGTTCTTAAATAGTGAAATTATTGCATGTAAAACGTGAAGAACTGGAAATGACTTGCGGAAAAGAAAGAGTTATTTTACACCATTAAGATACCCATGTTTGCATGCATATGTGAAAGATAAATATTTGAGAAATGATAGCTTGCATGCAAAAAATTAACGAAAAAACAAAGGATTTTATCTTATGCCTCCACGGGCCTAAACTAGCATTGGTTGTGTAAGATCTACCCTAGATAATTTTAACCATTAGCATGCATATTAGATACCACAACTAAGCTAGTTAAACTATAAAGAAAGAACAGAAAAGAAACTAAGCTAAACACTGAAAATGAAAAACTGAAATCAAGAGAAGGCAAGCCACTTGGGGACCCTCCTTTGGGCTTGCTTACAATGCTTTAGATAGAAGGAGAAAGAAGAATTTTGTTACCACTTTGAAAGGGGGTCTTTGGAGGTGTGTTGTGACTGAAAAAGGCCAGCATGCACCCTTGACCTGTCAAGAACCTGCAAAAATCAACAAGCTATTGCTTGCTGAAAATGCTGCAACACACTCACAAAACGTTAAGAAAATTTCTGTTTTGCAACAGAAATTTCCCACATATAAAAACCAGAATTATAAATTATTGAAGCGACCTATCTAAGTGAGTTAGCAACCAAAATCTGAAATATATAAGAACAGAAAAAGAGATGGGAAAAACTCATGAAGTTTAGGTGAGCAATGAAGGTAGATTCTTGCTCGAATCTATCCCAACAATGCTCTTGAGATGACCTGCAAATATTGAACACAATGTGAGAAACAGAATAGATAATGTATAGCATGCATCAAAAACACAACAAAGTTTATATCATAGGCACATGCAAAACATATAAGCCAACAACTACACTATTGCTTGACTTAGCCAAGTAAACAAAATTTACCCAAACAAATATTCAATATCCCACATAAATATTCAAAATAATAACAATATCACCTCATAACAGCATGGAACACAGACAAAGTCTTGAACTCCACGGTTCCTCCAAAGCCTTTCTTTTATTACCAAGGGAAGAGGTTGTAGCAACAAAGTTGCTCCAAGCTCTTCAAGAACAAATGAACTGAAGCAAGATGACAATGATAGAGAGAGATAGAGATGGTAAGGAAATGGTAGCATAACAATACTCAGAAGAATGGTCTGGAATGAGTGAGGGAGAGGCTTTATTTATAGCTTGAGAGGCAAGGAGACCCCTCTTGGATCTTTGCCATTTGTCAAAACCCAAGCCATAGATGAGCTCAAGTGAAGGAGGGCGCAAACTTTTAGGTTTTGGAGTGAAAGGAAAGTGGGGAATGTGTTGCATACACTCCAAGGGTGACTTGGAAGCACAGGAGGGGCGCATTGGTCAAGAGAGGGGGCCACGACTTGCTTTCAAGCAAGTTTCCGCTTTCTTGTAAGATGTTTCCACTTTATTGCCAGAGAGGGGCGCAAATCGCAAGGAGGGCCTGAGCTTTTTGGGTTTAGCAAGTTTGAGTGTGTGAGACACACTCCTAGATGACGTAGGAGGTCTAGGAGGGGCGCACCTCATGAGGGAGGGTCCCACGACTCACTTTAAAGTGAGTTTCTAAATCTCAAATGGAAGGCGGGCGCAAGCTTAAAGTGAGAGGGTGAGTTAAGGGGGTCAATTAAAGGTTGGGAAAGGGGTTGGGTAGGTTAGGATGTGTCTCTCTCATCATTATTCACCTTTACTTTACTCCATTTACTTAATTATTACAAAATTGACATTTTTCCCATGCCATGGGTTAGCAATTAAAACTGCTTTTATTCTCACTAAGACTCCTTGTGGACTAACACCTAGCAAAAGTTGTCCGACTGAGCTAAAATTTGGTCCAAGGGTGTAGGGGGTGTCATTCCATTTCTTTTGAGCACAAATACTCCTATCAAAAGCCCAGGGACCTAGTTTTTACAATTTTTATCAAAAATTAATTAATTAAATTTCCAACCTTAGGAAATTTTAATTAATTAAAAAAAACCTATCTAGACTCGACGGAATTCTGCGAAATTTTTTGAGTTGTCTTGCATGGTCATTTACATCATTCCTAAACACTAGCCACCATAGGATGAATCCATTAGGACGCCTTTCACCACTTTGGAGGATTTATTAATAGTGGAAGTGAAAAACTCAAGGGAAATTAATAAGGCTGGTTACGCCAAATTAATAACATGAGGATAAAAAACACTCAGTGAAAGGAACTCTCCTAATGAAGAAATCCTAAGGTAACTGACCTAATTATGATCCATGCAGATCTATTACATTATTATCCCATGCAGGGGAGCGAAAATTCTGATTACAAAAATGTGTGCTGGAGGCAAAAATTGCCCTGTAGAACCAAATAGTCTCTAACTTGTTTGCATCTGATGATGCATATCTTCATGGTTCATGGAGTTGACCCCCTAGTTGAATAGGTGGTCAACAGGGTCTTTGATTGTTGTTTTAAAACAACAATGTAAAGTCACTTAACTTGCCAAATATGAAAGTAAAAGCTCTTTGAAATAAATCTACCCTTTAACCTTTAAAAAATTAAAGAGATAGCTTGCTAAAAGTAAACTTTCTTATGATAGATCTAGCTTAAAATGATAAAATGAAATTGCAATCTAGATCTAACTTAACTTTGCATGCTGACTTGGATAATAAAGATTTGAAATATGACTTAGATCTAAATACTTGCATGCAAACTAGTAACCAAAAGAAAAAAATAGGAATTTGTTAGATAAGAGAGAAAGAGTGCTGGACGGAAGCAAATCTTGGGCTATGGAGTCCTCTTGGTGTATTGTAGAGGGAAATCATTCTGATTGAAAGGATAGGATTTGAAGGTGTTGGAGACTCAAGCTAGAGTTTTCCACTCCTCCAAACTAGAGGCCCTACAAACTTGGGAAATTCCTGCAAAATACTTGTTAAAGATGGGTGCACCCACTTCCTACACATAAAATCTAGAAAACATGTAAATCAAACTAGAATAACATGATATCATAGATTAAACATGCCAGAAACAATAAGATTTATCAATGCAAACTAGCTCACTAATATCTTACTATTCAATGATGAATTAACAATACAATTGCAAGAAAAACAAGTTACCATAACCTCAACACAACAACATGGAACAATGGCATCCACACATTGGCACAACACCACAAGCTTGACCTCCAAAGTCTTCAATTCTTTATTCCACAATAGCTTGAGAGCAAATTACAACAACATAACTCTAGGTCTACCAATCTAGTTTACAATGGGAGAGCAAGCTCCATTATATAGGCAAAAGGGTGGAGTTTCCAAGAGAGGGGGGCACACCACTTGGAGAGGGGGGGCGCACCATGTGTGAGGGAATGAGAAGCCAAGTGTAGACACAAGGCTGCCACATCCCATCTACTCCAATAATCCACCACGTGTGAAAGTGAGAGCAAGAGGGAGTGCGCCACCTCTCAAGAGGTAGTCACCCTCCTCAAGAATGCGCCACATCTCCCAAGAGGGGCGCACCTTCCAAGGAGATCTCCTTCAAACTCAAGCTAAGACTTAACTAACTCACCCAAGACTCGCAGTAATGTGCCAACAAGGCTCGGTTAACTTCAAGAGATGTTGAGTCAACTCAAAACAAGTCCCAGACATGTTTCCCCAAAAATAGCTTTGCTGATTTTTTGTCTTTATTTTGTCTTTTATTCACTTTTTGTGAGTAAAATTAATTTTAAGTGATTAAAAATCATTAATTTCACTCACAAAGTGGATATTTAGGTAAAGTGGGTATTCTGTGTGCAAAAACTAATACCCCCAAGGCATATAATGCCTCCTAGTACCACTTATTTAACTTAGGAATTATTTACAATTAAAATATCTCGATTTTGCGGGAAATTTTATTTTTGCAAAAAACATTAAAAAACTTAAGGGGGACTTAGCGCATTTCCACGAGACTCTAGGAGGATGATTAACATGGTAATATACTTTAGACACTAGACTTGGATTTTCCAAGAGAGGTTGAGTCAACTCAAAACGTATCCCAGACATGTTTCCCAAAAACTAGCTTTGCTGATTTTTTGTCTTTATTTTGTCTTTTATTCACTTCTTGTGAGTAAAATTAATTTCAAGTGATTAAAAATCATTAATTTCACTCACAAAGTGGATACTTAGATAAAGTGCGTATTTTTTGTGCAAAAGCGAATACCCCCAAGGCATATAATGCCTCCTAGTACCACTTATTTAACTTGGGAATTATTGACAATTAAATATCCCGTTTTTGCGAGAAATTTTATTTTTGCATAAAACATTAAAAAACTTAAGGGGGACTTAGCACATTTCCATGAGACTCTAGGAGGATGATTAACATGGTAATACACATTAGACACCAGACTTAGATTTTCCAAGCTAAGGCCTAACCATCAGTATACACTCCAACTTTGGAGGAAATGAGTGAAAAAATTCAGAAATTATAACTCGCTTAAAAATTAATTCAAGCAAGGAATAATTACTAAGTAAAAAAAACACTCTAGAGTAATGCACTCATGATTAACTCCTAGGAGGCTAAGCCTATTACAAGTTCATCATGCTAAATTCATCTTATTACAATGCCCCACAGGGGTATGGAAATGTGGTAAAAAGGTAAAAAAAAGGGGGGCCATAA
This sequence comes from Picea engelmannii, assembly GCA_009831015.1. Classification (NCBI taxonomy): domain Eukaryota; kingdom Viridiplantae; phylum Streptophyta; class Pinopsida; order Pinales; family Pinaceae; genus Picea; species Picea engelmannii. The sequence continues at coordinate 24,937 of ML779130.1, forward strand.
TGTAATATCCCCAGATGCTCGGATCATATCAACTACTAACTTTGTGGCTCTGTTTTGCAGACCTGTTGCGCTAAAGTTTTTGGCTGAGTTTTCGAGGTTTTTGAATGCGTTTTGTTGTGTTTTAAGGTTTATATATAGTGCATGCAAATAGATTTGAGACTATAACCAAGTCAACAATTTTGTTCAGCAATATAATGGACAATACATGACAATATGCGAGAACTCAAATAAATCTCTTCAGCTAGATCTATATAGATGAGGATCTTAACTGGAATACAAACAAAACACTGATAAATACCGATAAGTAGATGGATCTGATAGATGCAATGAAGATCCGTTGCATGCACGAAATGAAGCACTGCATGCAACCAAAAATACTTGCTAAACTGTTGCAGAAGATTAGATAACTCGCCCTGGTGGCTATACTCGTCGGAATGGCCTGAGATCTGTCCTAGATGGGTCACCCTGCTCCCTAGCACACTCTCCCAGCCTCTGAGATGAAACACCGACTCACTGCTGCTCAACCGGAACCCTGGATGGATGCCTAGATCCCCACGCACTGCAAAATGAAAAACTGGCATGATTTGGGAGATTTACCCGTTGGAAAAGTGTGAGATCTGTCTCACTGGAAACGCCCTGGTCTCCTCTCAAATGGGTTGGAAGGAATTTGGATCTTCCGGTCTGGTTGGGCCTAGTGACCCAGAATACTGATAAATGCTCCCCAAAAGCTCACGTTGCAACTGGCAAATCCGCGCCCTAGCTGATACTGACTTCTCTGTTGATATAATCTGATTCTGTAGCTCGATGAAGAACCTGTGTGGTCCTCCTGACGGACTAGGGTGTGTCTTTCAACACTGAACTCTGTCAATGGCGATGGTTTCATCTAGAAAGCCGCCAAACAAGAAGGAAGTCGCCTGACTCCTCTCTGGGTTCTAATTTCCAATTCACAATTTGTAATAATGAGAGAATATGAGCCCCTATCTCTCTATTATACCCCTTTTCACCTTTTTCCCTTCAAGTGACTTTTAATTCATCTTTAATATTTTCTCATAAAATCACTTTATTAATTTAATGAACTTTTTTACTCCAAAAAGTGATTAATTTGCCTTTATGATTTCTCCAGCTATTGAAAGTCACTTTTCATCATCCCATCTTGTAGATATTTTCGCCTCGGTTCCAACGAGCTATTGCACTAAGGTATTTCTCCAAGAAACAAGCTCCAAATAGTACCTTTAGTGTAATTAATTAAAATATGCCCATTAATAACCTCGTTTTACGAAAATCGTCGGAATGCAACGAAACCAAGAACACGTTGTACGAAAATGATCTTGATGATAAATAATGGTAAATAAACTAAGTTGGGCCCCATAAAACTCATCCAAACCCTCCGAGCTCATTGATGATAGTCTCACCCCTCTGACTTGGCTGACTCAAGCATCCTGAAGTGACTCTAACCGCATAATAAGGGAATCCAAAAATGGGTACATGACACATAATGGCCGGTTGGACTTCTGAACTTTGAATTTTGAGCAAGTATTTGTTCAATCTTTGGCGGCTCAACTGCAAGTCCATCCTAGTGCAACTTGGTGGGTAACAAGATAAACTGGAATATTGATTGCAATTGTTTTAGATTAAATGTCTCTTCTCTATTAATTCCTAGATGATAATGCTAGGGATAGCAATTGAAGACTAAGCATTTTGGAAGTCATGCATTCTTTACTTTACATATTAGAGTTACCTTGCAATTTCAGGCATGCAATCGGTTCTCAATCCACTAGGGAGCTCAAAAAATGTGCCTACAAACCAGATGAGACAAACTGGAATATTGACTGCAATTGTTTCAGATTTTATTTCTCTTCTCACTTCTCTATTAATTCCTAGATGATGATGCTAGGGTTATCAATTGAAGACTAAGCATTTTGGAAGTCATTCATTCTTTACTTTACATATTAGAGTTACCTTGCGATTTCAGGCATGCAATCGGTTCATGGTAAGTTCAACTAGAAACATTTGGTCAATTGTTAAATAATGCCTTCGTTTTCATTTTGTATGTGATGTGCATGGTCAAGATCCGGAAGTATTTGAAAAATTAATATGTTGTGTCACATTTGTTCTGCATGTCACCCATATCTTAGTGTAAGTGTCATATTCATTATTAATCTTCTCAATATTAAATCCATAACCATGCATTTTATTCACATTTATTTTTTCTTCATGTTTTGTAAATATTTACACTAGGATGGTGATAACTGTGCACATTTTGTGGGTTAGAATTAAATTCTTAATTTGTTATATTGACCAGAATATTTTTTCATATTGTTTTGCTGCTTCCACCTTTTCCAGTTGGACATGTGCTTATTCATAATAAATTCTCAGCAAGCTTGATTATGAGATACTAATAATAAACAATGCATTTTCTGCTTTTGTTTGTGAAGGCTGTTCAATTCTACGTTGAGAAACCATTAGAAAAGATGCAAGGGTCCACATCCGCTTTCTTAACTGATGCCTTGGAGCTCTTTGAACAAGCATTGCCAGCTGGTATTTACGTCATCTCTGTTTGCAGAGTTTGAAAAAGTATAGATAGTTTACCTTTTTGTAATTAGCAGTGTCTCTTGATTAGGGAGTTTTCCATGGTAGTTTCAAAGCCTAATCTTTCCCATTGACCATCACTTATTATAAATACATTAATTTTACCACATAAGCTTTCGAATGAGTTTAGAATCTTTAGATCAGTAGTGTAAATCATAGCGAGTGGTAGAAAATATAGCAAGGTTGTTTTCCATCGAGAAGAAAGTTTCCATTGAAATGGTAACAGTGTCTTTGAATCGGCAGACTTCTACAATGAATATTAAAAAAGGACAATCCTATTAGTTTGAAATGTTTGACAGAAACATATGGAAAATGGACATTGGGTGTATTATGGTTAGCATGTTGGCTATATAGAGTGTTCTTAATTTGATCATTCTCTTCAAGATCCTCTTTGATTTAAAGGTTATGCTAGATAAAGTGCTAGATTTTTTTGTCATAATAGATAATACATTATTATTATTATATATACGTGGAGCTCTTCCTAGCTAATTGCTTTCATCTGTTGGAGGAGAAATAACTAGGAATCTTTGATGTGGTTAAAATTCCTTCTCCATGACAGAACCAGGGATTTCATCTTCCAATGGGCAAAAGATAGTTGACACTAAATGTTTTTAAAGTTATTGGTCATCTTTTCAACTCTTCATTAACCATGCAAGGGAGGTGAGAGCTATACATCTTACATAGTTGGTTTATTTATAGTAATACTATTTGAATGTAAAATCCCCACTAATTTTTTGTTTGGATTTTTCACTTAGATTGGCAGTGTAGACAATTTGTCAAACAGTTTGCATACAAGTGTTCTATCGACAGTTCATGTGTAAATCTAATCTCTGCTGATAGTTTACAAGAAACACCTGTTATCCCCGATTTCTAGGGATAATTAGGAGATCATGTCTCAAGGCCCACAAGTCCTAGACATGGAGTACTGAGAGCAGGATTGACCTGAGCATGGCCCTGGAGGGCCCATTCTTTTCTTCTTTCATCAGATTCGTCTTGTCAGCAACAACAACATCCATCACCATCAGCTTGGTCTTGTATCAGAGAAGGCTCTTGCTCCATGAGGTAATTAGTCCAGCTATCATGGTATGTGTCACTTTTGATCATTGTAACCTTTGGATATATGCATCTAACTCCTTTTATCTCTGACGATTGCTTGGATCTTACATTAACCCACTTGACCATTTTTGGGGAGATTGACAGGGTGTCCTAGCAAGCCTGTACCCATGGATTTTGGTTTGCCACCGGGGGGATTTCTGAAGAGCCATCGTCCGCTCCCATCATACCACCACTTTTTCATCTTATCTCCCGTTCATTTATCCCATTCCCCTTGTCCGGGCATTGGACTGGCCTGTTTGTAGGGTTGCACCTTATCTTGTGGGAAGAAGGGGCTAAAGGCCCAGAAGGTAAAAGCAGCTGGTAGAAGATAAAAGCCTAGAAATAAAACCTCGAGATGCCTCGCCCAGGGATCCCCGAGAAGGCAATAAAAAGCCTATCAGCCAGAAACAAGAGGGACCCGAAAAATAATAAACAAGACCTAGCCAAGAGGATAGGGGGTCTTATCACGAGCCAGCCTATTAGGTTCATGGGTACCTAACAGTATGACATTGCCACTATCTGGTTACCACGCCAGGGCAGTGACCTTTGGTTGCATGGCCAAGGGAAAGGGGGTCTCATCACGAGCCAACCTTCTCATCTCTGTGAAAGTACTTGTGGGTAACACTGTCAGCTCTGGTCACCATGCCAAGGCAGTGTCCTCCGGTTAGACCTTGAATAAAAAGAAAAAGAAGAAAGAAAAAGCATATAAAAAAAGAATAAAGGCAAGAACGGGCTTGGAGAAAATTGCATTCATGACGGGTACAACTCGCCTTCTACAAAGGAACCCACAAATAACATTATGCATCCCTGTCTCTTGCTCTACCCACTTGTCTGGACATCCCGTAGCCGCATCACCTCGTTTACATGGCTTGGATGAAACCTTCCTGAGAACTTCCCGTCTCTTGTGGATACTAGCCCAATAAGATGTCTTGTCCTTTTCTTCGATCTTGTATTGTGTATTTTTGTAATGTCTTTGAGCTGTTGAATGATGTATCAGGGTTTTTGTGCATATGTTTGATAATATTAATGATGAAATGTGATTGACATTGCTATGATCCCTGTGACTAATGAGCCCATGGAGGGCGTAGTTTTTGATGTGCAGGACCATGCCCGACGGACTGGTACCACTTGGACCGGTACACATGGGGAGATGATTAGTTCGAACCTCCATGGGGCTGAAAAGCCCATAAGATGGTTGCTGAGACCCTGTCAGAGGGGCAGAGACAGGACAGTGTTTGACCGAGGTTTTGCACCAGAGAAGAAGAGGACGTTTCATCAAAGGCACTTTGGCAGAGCCCGGCCTAGGGGGAATGACCCCTTTTCAGTGGAACGTTGGCCTTGGAAGGCTCAGAGCGTTCCCATCCTTACCATGACGTCATCCAGCTTCATGGTCATTCTTGGAGGCAGACTGGGCAGCAGTGGCACGTGTGGCATGTTGGAGAAGCCCCTGGGGGCTAACGTTTTGCTCCTGGATGTCTCATCTGCCCTAAAAGGGGCTAGCGCCTGCCTTGAAGGGGCTTTTACCTCTATTACAACTCAGTTAGGGTTTTAATTTGACAATTTAATGTAAAAACAGTATTCTGGTCTTGTCGGCCATTTTTTATGACCTAAAATTAATTAAGGTCATTGATACACTATATATTGAGGAGTTTTAGCCTCATTTTGACATAACTCATCACTCACTCTCCTAGTGAGGTCTGATTTTTGCGCCCTATTAGGGTTATTGGCTGATTTGAGGAAGGCGCACTTGTTTGGAGAGGAGATTTTAGGCAATTTATGGTGTTTTTCTTGAAGGAAGGTTTACAACTAGGGTTTGCATGCTATTTTCTTAATGTTTTGTAAGTATTTTTCTGCAAAACTTCTTGATTGAATGGTTGTAGTTTAATTTCTTGCATCTATTTATTATATATTGCTGAATCAAAACCCTAGGGGACAAACACACAAGTAGGTCGTTGTCTCATGTCCCCTGATAGAAAAACCTTTTAGCCATTGAAGAAGAAGAAGAGAGCCTAGCCATTGCTACACTCTTTCTATCTTCTTCCCTTAAGCTAGCTGTACCTTTAAACTTCAAGAGGAAGAGGACGTCTCAGGCCTAGGTTATCTACACCTAGGGCCGTTTTTTTTTAGGGTTTGATGAAAGAGCCTTGCCTTTGCAACACTCTCCCGCTTTAAACTCTCTTGTCTTGATTTTACTTGTCTTTGAGCTAGCTGTTTGCCGAGAAGGAGGAGAGAGCATGAGGCCTTGCTTAAGCAACACCGGAGTGAGCCTCTCTCCCTTAGGGTTTTGTCTTTAAGGCCCTGTTGTTGCAACACCTTGAAACCTTTCCCTCTTGTCCTTTGAATTTCATCCCCTTCAACTTGTGCGTCCTTCACCTTTTTGACTCCATAACCCTTAGGCACTGATCTTTAGCCTCCAACGTTGAAGTGAAAGTGATTGAAACAACTCTCAAAACCTCTTACAAATTGAAACTCTAACCAACTACTAACCCTAAAAGGCTGACATCACTCTTGGTTATTTCATCTTGACGCAACAAATTTCATTTATTAAGCAATTGGATGGTGTTTAAAGCATTTATTGAATGAGGGATTGATTGGATACATTAATTGCTATAACATCTTGATATTTATTGGTGAAGTAACATTATTTCATTACTATATTAACAAACATTGACTTCATCAATATTTATTGTTGCAATTGCTTATATTGATATCAGATAGTCTATTGAAGTACTAACCCATTGAATCATAGCTTGCATATATATATTGGTTTGCTTTGTTTCGGGCAGGTGTTCTTCTTTGGGCCTACACTTCATTATTGGCTGTTTAGTCGGGACTATCTGTTTTGGTGGTGACCTGTGAAGGGGGAACTTTACTTTGACTTTTTAAACCTTTGCCTCTTCAAAACTCCAGGTTACTGAGGACGTCTCCCCTGGGCCTGACCTCCCTAAAGAGAAAGAACCTCCCCATCGTGGTGACATTGGGTGGGATAGGTTCCTGTTACGCCAGTTTGGCCTTCTATCTTATAGCCATTTGACCTAGCTACAAACTGTGCGATAACAACACCAATATTGAAACTCAAATATATTTATTGCATTATTATTTAGGACAGCTGCAATACATTGGAAAATCCCAGCAAATAGAACAATAATAATAAATGAGGAACCTGGTATATTTTCTGTTGAAGATCACAAAGGTGTAGGTAAAGGAATCGGCCAACAAGGTAAGTATGATAACCCAGAATTTAATGTACAGGCCTGTAGGTGGAAGCCACCTGTATTCAACCTCCTTATACAACAATAAACTCGCACAACAACAATGGACAACAACCACAATGAAGGCGACCTCCCCCACAAGGAACTCGGCCCAGATTTGGGAGTAACTTGGCCCACAACAAAGGTACAACCTCCCAACAGTAAACTTAGCCTCAGAAATGTAGTATACATCCCAACTATGAAACTCGTCCCACAACAAGTGTCAGTCGGCCCCTCCTTAACCCAAACTCGGCCTCTTTGCAAAATAGTGCCCTCCACACACACTGAAATCAACCCCTCTACAAGTGATGTCGACCTGGCTGCAAGAGAACTCGCCCAACAGAAGAAGTACGACCTCCCTCAAGGGTAAATCAACCCCTACTCGTAAAATCACCTTGGTCAAATAGAACTCGGCCTCCTCAAGAAAAATTGACCTCTACCAAAGAAAACTCAACTGCCGAAAGACAAACTCCATCACAATGAAGCACCATGAAAAGATCTGAGTGATCTTCTCTCCATGACCAGCTAGGGTGGATGGTCTTACCACTGAAACTAATCTTCCTCTCTAGGGTTTTTCGTCCCAAGAGCCAAAAGCCACAAGAGCTCCACAAATTCGTTTTTAGAAAATAACAATTGCATAATGTGAGAGAGCACCCTCATTCCTCTTTTATTTTCTTGTACACCATTTTTTGACCCTTTTACCCTTTTAATAAAGTAAAGTGACTTTATAAACTCAAAGTCACTTAAAACACCTTTTTTTTCTCAATTACTAAATGCCACTTTTTAAAAAGATTGTTTTTTCCGCCTGTTAATCCCTAGATTTTCGCCCTTGAAAATCTTGTGGGTTAAGAACCAACATGCACTATTTTGGCTGGCATTCTGAGATTCTCCCAGAGTTTAGCACCTCTGTTGAACAAGAGATTGGTTCCCATCAGAGGTAAGTATATGATCAGTACATGGTTATTTTGTTCAGAGGTAGAGTTAGCTTGGTTTCCCATGCATTTGAGAGAGATGTCTACATACAACAGGTGTTGCTACCTTTTAGGAGACACGATTTGAGTGGGTCTCTTAACAGTTTGGAGCATACAGGGATGGTCCTTGCATGATTCTAGGCTCGATAGCACTTTTTTGGGCGACATGCAAGAACTTTCTATTTTTAGCAGTTTGAGCTCCAAGCCCCAGATTCATATTCTAAGCACATATTATTGATCCTTGAGACATTTTGAGTCTTTTGGACTTTTTCCGGGATGATTTGGCACATATTTCTATTTTTAACATGTTGAGCATGTCGATTTTGATTGCGGATTTAGATTCCTTGCGGAAAATCGAATCTAATGTATATAATATCATGTACATGCGGGGAATTTCTATTTTTAGCAGTGTCTATTTTTAGCAGGAGACACATGGTGGTGGTCTCCTAGTCATTTTGAGCATTTGTGGAGAGTTTGGGTTAGTTTCAACAAGTTTCAAAATTTTGGGACCGGGTGACTATTTTGGAAATTTCTATTTTTAGCAGTCATCGTCATCTCCAGCAGTGACAAGTGGCAAGCTTAGATTCTGACATGTGGCATAGTTTTAGGGTGATGTGGCACCTGTTATCCCCTATCCTAGGGATAACTAAGGAGATCATGTCTCGAGGCCCACAGGTCCTAGACATGGAGTGCGGAGAGCCAGATGACTTGAGCATGGCCTCGGAGGGCCCCTCTTTTCTTCAGTGCAGCCCATCTATCAACAGCAACAACATCCATTCCACCAACCTAGTCTTGAAGAAGCAGTAAGTCTTGCTCCATGAGGTAATGAGTCTGGGTATCATGGTATGTGTCACTCTGATTATTGAAGCACTTGAATATGTTGAGTTGAACTCTCCTTCATTTCATAAACGTTTGCTTGGAAATTATGCTCTTTAACTTGTTCATACTTGGGGGGCTGACATGATGCCCTAGTAAGTTAGTCTCTCTTTAGGATGGGTTGCCACTGGGTGGGTCTATGAAAGGTCATCGTCCATTCCCTCCATACTTACCACTTTCCATCTTTATTCCTCTTGTTTTTCCCCTACCTTTGTTCGGGCATTGGGATTTTCCACACCAGTAAGGGTTGTACCTTGCCTTGTGGGAAGAAGAGGCTAAAGACCTAGGGGGTAAAAGTAGCTGGCAAGAGTTAAAAGCCAAGATAAAACCTTTGAGATGCTCCGTCCAGGGATTCCCAAGAAAGAAGTAAAAGGCTTCTTAGTAAGAAAAGGGAACCCGTGAGATAATAAACATTCAAGGTATTAGTTGGTGGATGGAAGGTCTCATCATGAGTCAACCTATTATGACCATGGGCATGTAGCGGTATGACACTACCATTTATCTGGTCACCAAACCAGGGTAGTGGCTCTTGGTGGCATAGCCAAGAGAAAGGGGGTCTCATCATGAGCCAACCTTCTCATCTCCATGAAATGCTTGTGGGTAATGCCGTCACCTCTGGTCACCAAGCCAGGACAGTGTCCCTCAGCTCTTCCCTTGAAGCATAAAAGCAAAAGATAAAAAAACAATAAAGCTAAGAATAAAAGGTATTGAATGGGCTAGGAAAGAATGGCATCTATGACAAGGTGCAACTCGCCCTCTACAGAGGCACCCACAGGTAATATTTACATTCCTTGTTATCACTACACCCCATGCCCAAACACTTACCCCACGCCACCTCACACACACTTACATGACCTAGATTGGCTCTCACCTAGGAAACACCCCAAACTTAAGGAGGATTAGCCCAATAGGACACACTGAGACCTTCTCCAAACCTGACTTGTTAAACTGCGTAACGTCTTTGAGCATTTGTCTGGGTAAAGGGGGGTTTGATGCACATGTTTAGGTAATTTAATTATTAGATGTGATTGACATTGCTATGATCCCTGTGACTTATGAACCCCTGGAGGGTGTACTTGTTTTGCTGCAGGACTTTGCCTGGTGGACAGGTACATATGGGGGAATGATTAGCTCGGACCTTGATGGGGCTTGTTATCCCCTAGCCTAGGGATAACTAAGGAGATTATGTCTCGAGGCCCACAGGTCTTAGACATGGAGTACCGAGAGCCATATTGACTTGAGCCTGGCCCTGGATGGCCCATCTTTCTTCTTTAGTGCCTCCATCCCATCAGCAGCAGCAACATCTATCCCATCGGCCTAGTCCTTTAGTAGCAGTGGGTCTTGCTCCATAAGGTAATGAGTTCGGGTATCATGGTATGTGTCACTCTGATTCTCAAAACATTTGAATATGTGCATTTAATTCTTTTTGCTTCATGACGTGTGCTTGGACTTTATGCCTTTCAACTTGTCCATACATGGGGCGGATGACAAAATTTCCTAGCAAGTTGGTTCCCTGAGGAGTGAGTTGCCACCGGGTGGGTTCATGAAAGGCATCGCCCATTCCCACCATACTTATCACTTTTCATCATCTTCCCCCTCATCCATCCCCTCCAAACCTGGCTTGTAGAATAGTATAACGTCTTTGAGCACTTGTCTGGGAAAGGGGGGTTTTATGCACATGTTTAGATAACTTGATTATTAGATGTGATTGACATTGCTATGATCCCTGTGACTTATGAGCCCGTGGAGGGCATACTTGTTGTTGTTGCAGGACCATGCCCGATGGACAGGTACACATGGAGAGATGATTAGCTCGGACCTCCATAGGGCTAAAGGCCAACCAGATGGATGTTGAGACCCCAGCAAGGGGCATACATATACCAGAGGCTTGCATTGGAGAGAGAAGAGGACGTTCCGGCAGAGACAGCCTGGCAGGCCTGGACCAGGGGGGTCTTTCCCTCCCACATGATGTTGGCCCTTGAAGGCCCTTGACGTCATCATTCAGAGCCTTGATGTCACCTAGTTGAGGTGTCCAGCTTGAGGACAGTTTAGGTTGGCACGTGTGGCAGTTCCTGAGGGGTTTTGAGCCCTAATGTTTCACTTGGAGGGCTATCGTTCCAGTAGAGAGGCTAACGTCACCCTAGGAGGGGCATGACGTCACCCTAAAAAGAGAAAATTAGGGTTTTATTGGATAATTGTGTAAAATTGGATGTTCTCATGTAAAGTGGCCATGTCGGCCTTTTTGACCTAATTTGTAAATTAAAGGTCATTTTCATTGTATAAATAGGGGATTTTCCCCTTGTATTTTTTCATGAATCATTCACTCACAAGTGAGGTCTGAAATTTGCGCCCTTTTCAAGGGTTATTGGCTGGAATTTTAGGCACACTTCTTGAAGGAGGCTAAATTTGGTGTTTTTTGGCATTTTCTTGGTGGAAGGTCTTCAACTAGGCTAATTGCTAGATTATTCTTGGTGGATGTAAGTGAATTTCTGCAATCCTTCTTTACTTTTAATGGTTATAGTACATTTACTTTGCATTTTTTCAAAGATTATGAAATTGCTAGCTTAAAACCATAGGAGATCAAGTACATGTTATTGTCCTTGTCTAAACAACTTTTCACTCTAGCATCATTTGCTTCATCAACTAGATTGTGCTAGAAACCCTACCTCTTGAAGCATTGTGCTAGAGCCCTGCCATTGCAGCACTCTAGCATCATTTGCTTCATCAAGCCATTGTTTATTTCAAGCTTGAGCTAAAGAAGAAGGAAAACCGCTAGGGCCTAGGGTTACTTACTTCCTAGTAGCCGTTTTCCTTCTAAGGCTTGTTGATTGAGGCCTTGGGTTACCAACACCTCAATCATCATCCTTTTTTGCCCTTAGCTCATACATTATCATTTGTTTCCTTCAAGTTTGCTCCTGCAAAGTGACTCCATTAGCCCTAAAAGACACTAATCTAGACCTTGCATTTGATTGATTCTCAATTATCATCCTTCTTTGCCCTTAGCTCATACATTATCATTTGTTTCCTTCTGCAAAGTGACTCCATTAGCCCTAAAAGACACTAATCTAGACATTGCATTTGATTGATTGATGAAATCAACCCTTAAATCTTTTACCTCGAGCAACCTACTAACCTTTCCTAACCCTAGATTAGACTAATTCACTAACCTTCTTGCTGCTGTTACAAAAGTAAGCTACAACCAATTATTACAGCAGTAAAAGCTCCTAAAAGCAATTGCAAAAGTTGATTTTTACATTGCCTAATTAGCTTCTGACAAGTGCTAGTATATTGCTATTGTTGGGTTATTATTTTTGGTCATTGTGAAGCTCATTTAAGGCATTTATTGTGAAGCTATCATCTTGTATACATTGCTGTTATAAAATTTCTGTTTGCTTCATCTTGCATCAACTTATTGCTTTTATCGACAAGTTCAAGATTTTATGAAGCACTAACATCAAATTGTACTTGCAAAATATATTGTTTTCTTGTTGCTTTGTTCTGGGCAGGTACACTCAAGCATATCATTGATTCATTTGCTAAAACCTTGGGACTTTTTGATCAATGTGACTTGTGAGAGGGGATATCTTTCATTAATACTTCTACCTTTTCCTTCTCAAACCCCCAGGTCAATGGGGACATCTCCCCTGGGCTATCATACCTAAATAGAAAGAGGTGTCTTATTAAGGTGGCAGTGATAGGACAACCTCCTGTTACGCCAATTTTCCCTCCTTTAGCCTTTCCTTTTGGGACAAGTGCAAATTGCGCTATAACAGGGCTAAAATCCCAATAGATGGATGCTTTGACCCCAACCAGGGACAGAGAGATACCAAAGACTTGCACTAGAAAGAAAGAAGGACGTTGCCCTTGAGACACTTTGGTAGACCTAGACCTAGGGGGATCTTGCCTTTCCACCTGGACGCTGACCCTTGAGAGCCCATGACGTCATCATCTTGACCCTAGTTGCCATCTAGAGCTGGGGTGTGCATTTATGAGGATAGTTATGTGCAAGTTGGCACGTGTAGCATCATACAGGGCCTTTGGAGGCCAAATGTTTTGCATGTGGGGTGTTCCACCCTAGGGGCTCAGCGTCACCCTAGAAGGGCATGACGTCACCCTAGAAGGGCATGACGTCACCCTTGGAAATGATCTTAGGGTTTAATTACTTTTAATTATGTAAAAATTGGATTTTTAATGTAATTTGGCCAGGTTGGCCTTTTTATGACCTAATTTTAATTAAAGGTCATTGATACTGTATAAATAGAGAGAAAATACTCTCATTTTTTCATCATCACTCATCATACAAGTAGTGTGGTCTGAAATTTGCACCCTTCTTGGGAGTTATTGGCTGAAATTTTAGGCACACTTTCTCTTGGAAGTTAAATTTTGCAACTTGGATCATTTCTTGGTGAAGTTACTTGGCATTCTAGGGTTTTATGGCTTGATTATTCTTGGTGAAGTAAGTAAATCTGCAACTCTTCATTTTATTTGAATGGTTTATGGTAAATTTGCTTCTTCATATTAAAGATTATGAAATTGCTTACTTGACAAACCCTAGGAGCAAAGGACTTAATTTGCTACTTCTTTGCTCTTAATTTGCTAGACTTTGCTAAGAAGATTTTGACTTAGGTGAACTTCTAGAGCCCTAAATATTAGCACTTTAGTGGTCATTACCTAGTCAATTGTTGCTTCTAATATCTTTTAAATAGTCTAAGGAAGGAAGGTTTGCTAGAGCCTAAAATTGTTTACACTCTAGCAAATTCATTCTTAGGGTTTGGATGTTTGAGGCCTTGAAGAGCCAACAACTCTTCCATCCATCTCTTCTCCTTAGACAAGTACAATCATTGTGTCATTTCTTCCAAGAAAAAACCGTCACCTATAGACTCCATTACCCTATAAAGGCACTAATCTACCCACTATAGTGATTGTTTGAGGCCTTGAAGAGCCAACAACTCTTCCATCCATCTCTTCTCCTTAGACAAGTACAATCATTGTGTCATTTCTTCCAAGAAAAAACCGTCACCTATAGACTCCATTACCCTATAAAGGCACTAATCTACCCACTATAGTGATTGATTGATCGAACAACTTTCAAACTATCTTCCTTGAAACATTTACTAACTTCTACTAACCCTAAACTACACTAACTCCTTAGTTAACTTGCTGCTGTTGCAAATATTTTCTATAGCCATACTAACATACATTGATTGGATATATTTGCCTACATAAATTGCACTTAACTCATTCAAAATTCAGTTGTGATAATTGCTAGTCAATCTACTAGATAAGTGCTAACTTTGTATGGTGTTTTCTGACAATTTTGACCACTAGAATTTGCTGCTGTTGCAAAAGATTGCTACAGCCATCTAGCTGCAGCAAATTCTCTGTAAAAGTGACTTATTTTGCTAGCTAGACATTGCCAAACTTGCTTGTGACAAACTTTTATCATTCAGCTAGGTTAAAGCTATTTCTTCTTGTCATTTTTCAAGAACTTTCAAGGCATAATTCTTGTGGCTGTTATAAAATATTAATTGCTGTTATAAACTGTTGCATTGCTGCAGATTCATATCAGCTAGCTTACTTTTTGAAGGTTTATGGTCGTAAGAAGCACTAACATCATATCTTTGTACTTGCAAGTTACTATATTTTCTTGTTGTCTTGTTCTGGGCAGGTACACTTCATTTTACCATTTGTTTCATCCCTTAAAGACCAGAAGAACCTTCTGAATTGAGTGACTAGTGAGAGGGGGATTTTCTTGCATACTTGCCTTAGTTATCATCCCTTTAGGTCACTGGGGACGTCTCCCCACGGGTAATCTTGATATATCCCTAAATAGAAAGGGGTTTCCTGTTAAGGTGATAGTGATAGGTCACCCCCTGTTACGCAAATCTTGCATTCATTTGCCTTGGGCTTTGGGCAAGTACATATTGTGTGATAACAACACCTACATGACATCAAGTGACCAAGGGCACATTTTCCAAGTATTATGCATTTAATGAGAAATTAATTAAGCTAATGAGGTGGTGCATGGATGAGGTGGCATTTCCTGGAGAAAGTTTAGCCACTCAAGGCCAATTTTTCTCACTCTATTCCTCCCACTTTCCATGCATCAGATTCCTAAAATTCGCCTTAGTTTGATTTTAAACGCAAAATTCCTAAGTTTTTGTGAAATCCTTAAATAATAGGGCGAATTTTCCCTTAGCCATATCTCACCCATCCCTTGGCCAAATTTAACAATTAAACATGTGTTGGAAACCTACAAATATCTTCCATGCTTCTTTGACCATCATTAAAATCCAAAACGCATTGTTTTATCCCTCATTCTCTCCATCTATTTTCTCAAGTGCGCCTTGCTTCTCTCTCTTTAACTCACACATGTGGCGCTTTCCTTCTTCGTAACTTCATCCTCCCATCTTGCATGTGCCATGTGGCTTGTCTAAAGCCTATTCCTAGCCACTCTCCTCCACCTACATGCCTATTTGGAGCCTAGTCTTCACACATGGCTCTAAAACTCTCAATCTCTCATCTCCAAATGCGTCTCCTCTTGCATGCTTGGCGTATTTCCTTATCTCATGCGCAATAAACCTTCCCATTCCCTCACTCCTACTCTCCTATCTTTTGGCATGCGCCTAGCTTCTAGTTAATTACTCTGCTATTACTATTCCTCTCACACTCATCACTTATTCTTTCTCTCCTATGCACCAACCTTCTCATGCTAATTCCACACCTTAAATCCTTCTTTGTTTCCACACGTGGTATCCTCACTCATTTTTCTCATGTGCATGCATTCCCTCCTTCTCATACTTGGATTTTCTTAAGATAATTTTATTAATGTTTGACAAATGACCACAAATAGGTCAATGAGACTGGTAAGTACATTAGTGAGGATAAAAAGTGGGAGCGCAACAACAACTGCTAGAGAAATCATGATATAAGCAAATCTATCCTATGCTAAGAAATATCCAAAGTCTAAAACCTAATAACATGGAGCAGGGAAACAAAGTGATGATGGAAATATGTGCAAGTACTGTGGAGGATTGAAGACTAAGAATCTTCAGACCTCCAAGGGGGAATGTCTCAGCTGAGGGGGAGATCAATATCTCTTGATGCTATCTCTCCTAACATTTGAGGCCGAAGTATAGAAACTCCTGATAGATAACTAGTCAGAGGCTCTGGAGAAGCGAGAAGATAAGGAATGAGATATATCTCATTGTTTGGATGTTGTAGCTTGTTGGCAAGACTTGGAAGAAATAACCTAGTTGTTGGTGTAGTGTGAGCTGTCTCGGGATCTGAGGTGACATGTCCTCAAGGGCCTCACATATTTGATGGCTAGGTCTCACATATTTGGGTCTTAAGAAACTTATATTGTTTGCTAGGCTAATTCTATTGAACAAGTGAAAAATGAAAAAAATATATATTTAAGCCCAATCAATCGGTTGTCACCAATGTTTTTGGGCATTTCGCTAGTTCCATGCTAGAAAGTGCCCAATTTGGATCCCCCTGGGTTAGGCTGCATTAGTCTACACCAATGGGTTTACTAGGGATGTCATCCACTAATGTGGGGAAGCATCCCTTCAGTTTCCCTATGAGGCTTTCCTTGGAAAAAAGGAAAAATAATTTATATATATATATATATATATATTCCAACTGTTTCACCCATTTCTTGTGTTATTTTTGTTGTGTGAATGGCTTGGAGCTGCTAGACACTTTGGATGGTTTAATACATAAGGGTTTGCATTTTATGAGCATTTGCAATCAAAGTAGTGAATTTTAGTATAGAAATCAAAGTAACAACATTCGTCAAATGATGGTGAATTTTGGTAAGTGCACTTGGATTGGTAACTTTTTGAGATAGTAAATAAAACTTGGTAAAACTTGTTAGTCAAAGTCAAGACTCAAGGAGTCTTGATTAACTTCACGAGTGTATATTAATTGTTGTTGTCTTAGGAAACTTGGAGTGTTTTCTAGGCTAATTATATCAACAAGGGTATACAACCATTTCTTATGTTATTTGTTGTGTGAGGGGTTGGAGCTGCTAGATACCTTAGACAGATTAGTGCATTTGGAATTTTTTTGAGTCTTGGCAATAGTTTGGAAAGGGGAAAGCCTTTGGGGATTTGAGAAATTTTAACTATGGACTTGAATTTTTCTTGGGTAGCCTTTCTTTGCAAAGGAGAGCATATAGGTAAGAGTGGCGGAGCTAGTTTGAAGGAGGAGACAAAATATTGGAGCCATTTTGAAGAATTTCGATTTGTTTGTGCCATGTGGTAGCCAAAATTAGTGTAGTTATTTTTCTTATTCCATGTAGCTCAAGGAAATACACTTTTTTTTTTGGGACTTCGCAACTATCTTTGTGGGACGGTCTAATTTAATTTTAACAATAAACCAATGAAGAGATCATGGGAGGAGAATGGAATCTATTAAGTACTACTACATCTTACCAAAATCATTGGCCATTGTGTTCTCCCTATGTCCAAAAGTGCCATTAGATGCTTCAAGCCAATATATGCTCCATCTTGGCTTCTAAAGATAAGAGTTAAAAGTTGAGGGTTGAGATAGGACAAGGTTCATTTTCTATTGTTGAAAGTATTATTACCCCCATTTGATAATGATACTTCCCCACATTGATGTCCTTCTCCCTATCTCTCTCTTAGTAGTATTGGTGCATCTTTTGTTGCTTGTAGCCAACCTTGTTCTCAACCCAACTTGTATAGTGAAATGGGGCGAGGAAATAAATCTATAGGTATCTTTTGGTTCTATTTTGACTTGGATTTCATTTCACCTCCACACATCCTATGTTTCTTACATCCTTTAGGAAACTTTCATAAGACTTTGGATGAGATGCTTTATCTGTAAGTTTTAAACTTGTGAAGTAAAGCAATGCATATAGATTCTTAAGCAATACAAAAATTAATCAATCGCTCATACACAGAGTACACAAAGATTTTATATCGGAAACCCTCAACCGGGAAAACCTTTCTTATTTTCATTATATCGAATTTCACCATTCGCCATACAATATATACAATGTTTTTAGGTATTCCGTAGATACCAAAACCCACACACACACACATGCAAAGAATATAACACATACCCAACATTATCACCTTGGACTAGGGGTTGGTTAGGGTGATAACTTTCAATAATTAAATGCATACATTACAAGGCCAATTTGAATCTACATCAATAGTTTGCATAAATTTTAATTAAACCCTTCCCCATCTCACTCATGTAGATTGAGGTGGTTGTCACTCTACCTTTGCACTCTATCTCGACATATCTTGTAAGTGGTTTCCAATGTTCCACCAAGTTCTTAGATGGGTGGAAGTAGGAATGGGAAATGTGCTTGAGGGATGTGTGAAAACACCCCCCAAATTTTAGGAAACGTCATGGGAAATGTTGTGTTCCCAGATTTAGGGAACCCTATTTGAAATCCTAGAAAGATAAAAATTTAAATCCCAAGTAAATCTGAGCATTTGATAATAATAATGATAAATGGGAAAGTGCTCTAGGATTTCTACAAATTTTTTGTGTTAGTTGCTTTAGGGTTTTGATTTTCTTTTTACTTTTTCTAAGGTTGTTGGGAAAAAATCATGGGGGGGGCGATGGAGTGTCCTAGAGTCCCCCTTTTTGAAGGAGGAGTGCCTAGGCATTCCCCACAAAAGGGAAACACCCCCCCATTATCCTTTGACATGTAGGGGTAAGTAGGGGATTGATTCACTTGTGATTTTTATCACAACTAGCAGTTCCATAGATGATATCTATGGATTGTCCATGGATGTTTGCTAGAGATGTTCCTGGCATTTGCTCAGTGGAACCTCTTGATGTCAGGTCTTTGATAGAGATTGTACCAAATAGTGTTGTCTTTATGCTCTTGCTCTCACACATGATGATGTCTCTTTTTGGATGTGGGTCATGGCACATGGTGATGATCATTGTTGTATTCTATAATGTCTCATAACACTCTAAATTGTTGTCTCTTACCAGGTTGTACCATGGTGTATTCATAATTTACCTCTAGATAAGTGTGTCACCTTATGAGTCAAGTTGTACTACTAGTGACCTAGGTAGTGGTTCATGTCATTTTCCCTAGCCATTTTTCACACCTTGTCATTTCATCACCATTTTCATGCATTTTCATTTTCCCCTTTCATGATTGACTTGTCAATGGTCATAGGTCATGTAGAAAGGTCCAAAATAAAAAAATCCCATGTATGAAAAGGCTTAAAAATAAAAGCACTAAATTGCTTGAGCTAGAAGCAATTGAAGTTATTATATATGCATGAGCCGTGCCACCTTGCTATAAAGCCCAATTTCTTGAAGTCTCATTCTTAAAAAAAAAAGAAAAAAGGGATTGTTATAGCGCAAGTTGTAGGTTGGGCAAAGCCCGATCCAACCACGGAACAAGTGCTACAACTTGGGAATCCTACACCCAATGTCACCTCGATGTAGGTCCTGCACTTCAAGGGTGACTAGGTCACTCTTGGGAGGCGATCCCAGTGACCCTAGGGGGATTGAGATGGAGATGAAGATGGATGGAAATGAAGCCCATATAGGTCAAGTCTAAGTGGATTGAAAGGTGAAAAGAGATGCCTTGCAAGTCAAGAAATTGTTGCCCCACAAGTATAACACTTCTTCGGATGATTGTACCTGCCCGAGACACAAGAAAAGACACTTTGCAATAGTATATGTTAGTTGGATCATCAAGTTAAGCTTGCTGTCCTTAATTTGCAGCAATATATAACAATATATATCAGCAAGAAAAATGTACTATTAGCTGCTCAATAAATGCTAAAGATCAAGTAGAAAATGCAAGAGAAAAACTAATAAATGACTAGCTAAACTCAAGATGAAAAACCAATATTCTTAGCATAAAAGATAAGGCTGTTGTAAACACTTGTCTGCAACAAATTATATCAGCCTTATGTCTGTAACATTCAATGTATTACAGCAAGAAAATCAGCCATTAAAATCTCCTCAAACTTTGCCAAAAAGTGCGCTAGAACAAGGAGAGTAAGTGTGCAAACTTTGAACAAAAACCAATGGTTGATAAGAGAGTTATTAAAGCAAGTAAGTTAGGGTTTCTGCAGCCCTAATGGCTGAAGATGCAATTTTGTAACTGTTGCCGCCTTATACACACCTGAGAGACGTGGAAGAAATCTTCAATCCACTCGGTGTGTCCTTGGGGGCAAGTGAGAGTTAAGGTGTTGTCACGTAATACTCAACTCCTTTGTCTAGGCTAACTCCTAGCGAAGCCAAGGGGGGTAGTCCCTAACAAATACACTAAGGCTTGAACTAAACTAAGTACAAGAAATAAATCTAGGAGTTTATTCTTTCATTAAACAACATAAAGTAAAAAATACACAGATCAATTATTCACCACGATATATATATATCAAACATATACTTGCATAAAGGATACTTAAGACACAATTGTTAGATGCAAGTAAAATCAAATTTGCTTCATGTAAATGACTGAAAAGTAAAATTAAGCATATGGCTTTGCAAAGTGTGTAAAATGAGACCAGTGCCTTAAAGGTAATCGTGGACAGTGTAGATCGTGTATTTTATTAAGGTAAATTGATGGTAGATTAATGAAAATTTGTGTGGCCCCTTCAGAGGCTAGCTCTTTGTTTGGAAACTTGTTGAGAACTTACCGAAACCCAAGAGGTCTCACCGGTAAGCTCACTATGAGTGTTGGATGTCCAAAACGGGTGGGAAAACCAGGTCTCGAGAGGGCCCGCCTTACTTCACAGATCACCCTTAAGGCGTTTTCTCGCACATTGAGCTAACAACTTCCGAGATTTCCCTAATTATTCTATCACCACTGACCGGCCCAACGTCTATGAAACTTACTCCCAGTAGATCGAGACTAGCTCGCAACTGGAAGGGTCAGGGACCGCACTGGGAGCTGAGGGGAATTGTTTATTTTAAACAAGAAAGTAAATACTGAAATTGAAATGTTTTGTAATTACTAAAGTCTTCACTGACCAGCCTCTTGCGAGGAGCTGAGGAGACTGTTTATTTCCAACTTTGAAATTGCATAAAAATAAAGACTAACTAGCAATTAATATTCTACTTTGCAAAAAACAAATCTAATCTAGATTGTGGTTTATTTTAACTTTAGAGCTGGTTGTGAAGTTTGAACTAGTTTGAGCACTTAAATCAAAAGGACATAATTGAAGCAAGCTAAGAGAAAAGATCCCAAAACACAACACACCTCCCTGGGGGGAAAAACAAAGTGAGGCCGCATTTGGCTCACTGATTTTATTATCTCGGTTACAATTGCTCTTCGAAGAGTCCTGGGATCTCTTTAAATGAGAGATATGGACCCTTATATATGGATCAAAAGAGAAAAAATTGCTTTTACAATAGTTTCCAACAATATAGGGCCACTTTCAGGGTCTTAGGAACTTCAAATCTTCGAATTTTCGGTAGAGTATCCTCTTGTTTTCGCACCAACCTTCACAAATCATCAAACAAAAGATAGCAAAAGATGACCAAAAACACTTTAATAGTGTCTTTGGTTATTAGTGTATAAAACTCAAATTTTCTAAGTAAATTCCTATGATAAACTAGCAAAATTCTAAGTCTAAACTAGCTAAGAAAGAGCCTTTTCTTACTGCTATTCTTTGCTGTCCTAAAAGAGAAAATAAAGACAATAAGACTTGCTCAAATTTGATATTTAAACTCTTTAGAAATAAACTATCTTTATCTTTAAAAATTTCAGCAAGAAAGAGAGACTAAAGATAGTAGATTGCAAACTAGAATAAAAGATCTAATCTATTTGCCTTTAGTTTGCAAAAGAAAGATAACTTGTAGTACTTCTTTAAATTGAAATCTTACTTTGCAAGTAAAAAGAACCCAACATAAATTTTTATCTTTCAAATGAGAAAGAGATGAGAAGAAAGTTCCTTAAACCGTTGGAATACTTGGGCAAAAATGGAGTCTCCTTGGTATGGAAAAGAGGGGCTATTGTCCTTCAAGATTTTGGAGAGAAAGTAGGAGCAAGCAAGATCATCCAATCCTCCAAATGAGATCTCTAAACTTCACAACACTTGCAAGAAACTTGTTAGATCTTGGTGTTACCTACAAAGAAACTCAATGGCACATTAGTTAAGCAAAACATAAAATGCACATTTAAATCTCTAAATAGATAATCAATAGGAGTAAGAAATCAAACAAGATTATCTATTCCTATCCTTTATGAGCAATAGTACTCCTAAAAGGTCCAATATTCAACAAATTGCATAAACAACTGAAACAAAACAATGTCACCTCATAAATTTGCACTTGACAATGAGCAACCATACATGGATCCACACCAAATTAGCCCCCAAAGCCTTCTTTATTCCAATTCAATAATTATAGTACAAATGATATTACAGTACAATAGCAATCCTTCCCACAACTCTAACTAGCTTTCACAATGGGATGATGCTCTTATTTATAGCAAGAGAGATGCACTTCCCAAGGCAAATTCGTGTGCCATGTGTGAGGGGCGCATCTCTTGAGAGAGGGCAAGTGGAAGAGGAAGAGGAGCGAGTTGTAACCCTCTCCACATGCCAAGTATCAAAAGGCTGCCACTTTGCAGTAGTTAGGTGAAGGAGGGGCGAGTCATAGATTTGGGAGATGATCTCCCCTTTAGAATGTGCCACCTCAAGGGAGAGGTGCGCACCTCCTTTTGAGCATGTGTTCCTAAACCACCATACATGCCATTAGCATAGCCTTTGACCAATAGACACCATCCTATGGGCGCCACCTTGCCTCTTGGGCCTTTATTCCATTTCAAACATGTCCCCACATGTTTCCTCAAATTTAGCTTTTGCTGATTTTATTTGTTTTTTTCTGTCTTTTTCGGGTTTTTTGAGTAAAATTGATTTTTAAGTGATTAAAATCACTAATTTTACTCAACCAAGTTGTTACTCAGGTAATATGGGTGCTCTAGGTCTAAAAATGAGCACCCCCAAGGCATATTAAGTCCCCTAGTATCACTTTTTTTAATACATCTTTATTTTTTAATTAAAAATTCCCGTTTTGCAGAAAATTTTTAATTAACTGAAAAAATTAAAAAAACTTAAGGGGGACTTAGCACATTTCCATAAGACTCTAGGAGTATGTTTAGCATGGTAATATACATTAGACACTAGGCTTAGATCCATGCTAAGGCCTAACCATGAGTATATACTCCAGCTTTGGAGGGATTGAGTGAAAAAACTCATAAATTATAAATTTCCTGAAAATGACAAAATATAATAGATAAGTAAAAAAAACACTCCAGAGTAACAACTCATGCCTAAGACGAAGGTGGCTAAGACATTGTACAAGTTCATCATGCAACATCTCTTATTACAATTTTTTATGGAAATGTGAAAAAGTTGGTCTTTATTGATCGGTTGAACTTCTGAACTCTGAACTTTGAACAATAAATGTTCAATCTTTGGCGGCTCGTTGGAAGTCCATCCTAGTGCAACTTTGATGGATAACAGTAACAACAACAATAAGTAGTTCCTAGATGGGGACACCCTAGTGGCTGTGAGGTGCCCAAGGCACAAGGAAAACAATCCACTTTGCAAGAAGTAAAAATGATCGAAAATCATGTTTCCCAATGCAATATTTTATTTCTCCAATGCAACAAATAAATGACTAGTGCCTTTACTATTGGGTTAATGGAGTCACAAGGAGCTTGGAGAAGCTACCTCCTTGGGGGTGTAAGCCCTTTTACTCCCCAAGGCAAGTTTCTCTAATCTAGGGTTTAAGCTAAGAGGGTGTATGCCCTTATACTTCTCTTAGCAAACCCTTAATCAATGAGATGAAGTAAACAAAATGATGAAGGCTATGGTGGGGGTGTATGCCCTTATACTTCCCACCTAGCTCCTAGCATAACAATACTTGACTTGAATAAAATGACAGCAAGAGAGTAAAAACCATACCAAGATCAAGAGAAATGCTAAGACAATTCACCACAAGAGCTGGAAAGCATCATCCAAAGCTAGCGCTAGGCCTTCCTACATCAACCATTCATAAAATAGCCATAAAACAAATGCACAAGAGCTAAAAGAGCCAAGGGGCCTGAAAATTTCAGACCAAGTCTCTCACAAGAGGGAGAGTTATGATTTAAAATGAGATCTTATGATCTCTATTTATACAAAATTTAGCTAACATAGCTTGTCCACAAATTAAGGAGTAAAACACAAGATTAGGGGTCAACAACCCTAATCTTTCCCCCTTAACAAAATAATATTAAACAATTCACTTAAAATTTCATCTTTTGCACCATAACCATAACCATAAATGCTGCTGCAACCAAGATCACAAGAAGAAGCACCATGCACAAGAACACAAAATGTATCCTGGGAAACCCTTCTCAACAAGGGAAGAAAACCCTTCTCAACAAGGGAAGAAAACCCAGCCAAATCCTTTGCTATATTCTTCAAGAGAAAGACCTTCACCACCAAGAAAGACCTAGCACACAAGAGGGTGCTCAAACCCTAGAACTCTAGCGCCCAAGAGAGGTGCACACCTTTTCCCAAAGAAGTGTACTTGCTGAAATTTCCAAACTCACAAGAAAGATATGATTCCACAATGGGGAATTTCCCTTTACTTATATTAGACTTGTCCTATCAACTGAAGTGTCTATTGGCTCAACAGGTTCGACCTCTCTAAGTCATATTATAATTAATATTATCCAGATTAATTATCTTTTACATTTATTATTAATCACATTGAGGTAGGGCCGACTTGTACCCTTTACATTACAATTAGGGTTACAGGCAGATCTGACTCTTGAACAATATATAGCAAAGGATCTGATACACCCACTAGTGCTCATCCAAAGGATCTTCACACATTCACCTGTGCTCGTCCACATGCACGTCCACTTTACAGATCGACTTTCTCATTGCCTCACACATGAGAATCATTTGGAGTCTTCTCGTCAACTCTGTTGCTTAGAGGAGGCTAATACATCATCTTCATTTTTGTTCTCATGATGATGCACCCAGCACTTTGGGATTTCACACGTTCACCTTGTGCTCAGCCACAACCACGTCTAACTCAACAGATCGCCTTTACCACTGGATAATCATCTGGAGTTCTTCTCAACTCTCTAAATGGAGGAGGTCATCTCTACGTTCCTAGCTCTATCTTAGGCATTAACTACATACCCTTCTTAGGGGATTTCTCTCAGGTTTGTAAGCTGAGAGAAAGACTCACATAGTTGCAATGATCCACACCTCACAGGTTTGTAAGCTGGAGAATGTCTCACATAGCTGCATTCATCAACACTCCCTCTCAACTAGGGAGGCATTCTTCATCATGCCAAGTCTCATACGGATGTACTTTGAATTTTGTTTTTGGCTGGAGTCATCAATACTCCCTCTTAACTAGGAAGGCATTTTTCACCAAGTTGTAATTTTCTCATGTGTAGGAAGGTACTGCATGTGTACGATTTTCCTCTGCATCTTATCTCTGATATAAGGATGTTTCATCTCATCGTGTTTCGATCTATCAGGAAACATTTGGTTTACACGACTCTTTGGTTATCATCATAGGATCCATCTCATTGTCAAATAAATCTGTCAGAAGCTTGTGAAGCCATATTGCTTCGCACACTTGATGCTATATGCTCTCCCTTTTTGGTGTTCAAGGCCACAGAGTTTTGTTTCCTGCTGCATCAGGAAACCATGGAAAACTTCATGGTAGAACAATAACCGGATGTGTTCTTGTGGTCCACTATACTTTTTGCTCATTTTGAATCGGCATATCCTGCAAACTCAAGTTTACGTTGGAGGCATATCATAGGCCATATCCAACTGTACCTCGTATATATCTCAATACATGTTTTTGTTGTTGTCTAGTGAGTTTGTCTCGGTTGACTCATGTAATGGCTAAACACATTCACTGCATGGCATGAATCAAGTCTGGTTTTAACTAGATACATCAGTGATCCAAAGTGGATCAGTCTCGTCTGAATCATTATCAATCTTCTCCTTTAAATATATCACGGTGGATTTTGTATTCTGTCATACTTGAATTTCTTTAGTATCTTTTCTGAATATTTTCCTTGACTCCGAAAAATCTCATCGGTCCTCTGTCATACTTCTTGTCCCAAGAAGTAGTGCATCATACTCAGATTTCTTCATCTTGAATTCAGAAGTCAGGGATTATAGCAACAAGGCTTTCTGAATAAGTCATCAAAATCAGGCTCTCGTCACCAATACTGTAATATAGGTTTGGATCAACAACATTCTTGCTGAAATCTAAAGTCATCAGGAATCTATCTATTTGATATAGTTTTCAACTCATGGATGGTAGTACGGATGGAAGTGTAACTGGATCAAGTGTCTTATTATAGACGACTCCCTCTGTTTGTGAGAAACCTTTGGCTATAGATCTCGTTTTGTATTTCTTGACACTTCCATCAACTGCATACTTGATCTTATAGATCCACTTGGAAGTTACCACTGACTTCCCTTCTGGTCCCTGAATAATGTCTTATACATCATTCTTTTAAGATATACTGGTATTCTTCTTGTTATGGCATCTTGCCATACCTGTTCTCCTCTTGCTTCTCTAAGAGCAAGAAGCTCAACATCAATGAAGTGGATCATGACTGAAGGATAACTCAAAAATCTCTTTTGCTTTCTTGGGATGTGCCTTGAGAGGCTTGTATGTTTCTCTGCCTCTTGTGGAGTGAGTCTAGTTAGGCCTTTTATGCCCTACTGCAATATCTCTAAACATATCAACTGGAGCAACTAGATTAACTGGAATAATGTCTGTCTCCCTTTGAACTGTTGAAGAGGGAGAAGAACAGTTCAGAGGGAGACAAACATTGTCTTACTGTCAATCTCCATCTGAGATTTTATGGATCTTTGAAATGGTTTCTCTTTTACAGGGACAAGGTTTCTGCTTGTTCTTGTACGATGAACAAATTAAATATGGTTTGGACTCCCGTACCAGGGATAATGGTCCAAATATTTGAGAGCTCCCGTACTAGGAATAATATCCTTCATTTATTTGAAAAATGCAATCAACTATAAAAATAGAGATCAATTGATTTACCTAGTTGTAGTCATGTCCTTTAGAGGAAGTACTTCTCTCTCTTCTCTTCACTCTTTTGAGGTGGATCTTGATCAATGTCAGCGGTGGAAGCATATTGTCTTCCCTTCTTCTTGGTTGGACAGTTTCTTGCAATGTATCCATACTTGTCACATCTGAAGCACTGAATTTCTGAAACATCTCTTCTTTGATAACCTGGATTGGATGAAGACTTTTCACCTTTAAATGTTTTCCTGAAATGTCTTTTGAATTTTCCTCCCTTCTTTGTATGAAGTGCAAGAGCATGATTTTCTTTCGAGGAATCTTCCACTCCTTTATTTCTAAGTCTAAGTTCTTCTTGAGTGTAATCTGTCCATAGACGCTCAAAGGTTGGTAGAGCTTCTCTTCCACTGATGCTCTAAATGAAAGGCTCCCATGATTTTGGAAGATTCTGGAGAGTGGTTAAGACAAGTTCTCTATCAGACATGATTTCC
The DNA here is from genome assembly GCA_009831015.1 of Picea engelmannii. Classification (NCBI taxonomy): domain Eukaryota; kingdom Viridiplantae; phylum Streptophyta; class Pinopsida; order Pinales; family Pinaceae; genus Picea; species Picea engelmannii. The sequence continues at coordinate 52,249 of ML779130.1, forward strand.
CCAATGGTCTCTAGTTGTTCTTTAATCTCTGATAACTTTATAAAGAAGAGTGCAACTGTGTCATCCTTCGTCATATTGGTACTTTGAAGTTGGATCTTTAAGGTAAGAGCTCTAAGAGTGTTGTCACTTTCAAACATTCCTTTTAAAGTTTTATACATATCATAGGCTATCTTCAGATTGGCAATACGGGGCAAGAGGTGATCTCTTACTGAGTAGATGATTATTTTTCTTGCTTTGACATCTTCTTCTTTTCTTATCTTCTTCTCTATATCTGTAGCTGTGTCTGGTAGAGTTTTGGTTGTTACATCCAAGAGGTCTTCTTCTTCAAGAGTGACTAGAAGCTTTGATTTCCAGGGCCTGAAGTTGCTTGCTCCATCAAGCCTATCTTCTACTAATGTTATGTTCTTCATTTGATTGGTTTCTTCGAATACTTGTCGACTGGATTTTGAAAACCTAATGATTTGGTTGAATTAGCAACCTTGGATTATTTTGGACTTATGACTGCCAATGATCAATTTGGTAGTATCACAAAGATGCTTGCTGATTCAAGAAAACATTTCTTCAGAAACCTAGAATTAATGTTCTGCAGGAATTTTCGGCACCCTAGAAACACTAGGTCCAAAAATCAAAATTTCTCGGAATTTCGTTTTGAGAGCTTCAGGAGATGCGCTGGAAGAGGCCGTACTCTTCTATGCCAGAAGTAGCCCCAGTGCCCAAGTATTAAGGGTTGAATCACCACTGAAAAAGAGGCCGTACGAAATTTTTTGGAAACCCTAGGAGGGCCGTACGGTTTTGTAGAAGAGGAGGGATGACTGGTAAAAGCTTGTAGCTTGTGCAATGGGTTCTTCAAGATCTATGCTCTGATACCATGTTGATTTTTCAATGTATTAGGTTAAGCATGAAGTTCATTCCATTTTATCATTTAACCATAAACCATAAATGCTGCAGAAACCAAGATCACAAGAAGAAGCACCATGCACAAGATCACAAAATGTATCCTGGGAAACCCTTCTCAACAAGGGAAGAAAACCCAGCCAAATCCTTTGCTATATTCTTCAAGAGAAAGACCTTCACCTCCAAGAAAGACCTAGCACACAACAGGGTTCTCAAACCCTAGAACTCTAGCGCCCAAGAGAGGTGTGCACCTTTTCCCAAAGAAGTGTACTTGCTGAAATTTCCAAACTCACAAGAAAGATATGATTCCACAATGGGGAATTTCCCTTTACTTATATTAGACTTGTCCTATCAACTGAAGTGTCTATTGGCTCAACAGGGCCGACCTCTCTAAGTCATATTATAATTATTATTATTATAATTAATATTATCCAGATTAATTATCTTTTACATTTATTATTAATCACATTGAGGTAGGGCCGACCTGTACCCTTTACATTACAATTATGGTTACAGGCAGGTCTAACTTTTGAACAATATATAGCAAAGGATTTGATACACCCACTAGTGCTCATCCACTAGGGGCACATCCATAGGGATGTCATATCTCTGGTTCACTGCATTACACATAAGAACCAGATCTTCACACGTTCACCTGTGCTCGTCCACATGCACGTCCACTCTACAGATTTGCTTTCTCACTGCCTCACACAGGAGAATCATTTGGAGTCTTCTCATCAACTCTGTTGCTTAGAGGAGGCTAATACATCATCTTCATTTCTGTTCTCATGACGATGCACCCAACACTTTGGGATTTCACACGTTCACCTTGTGCTCAGCCACAGGCACCTCTAACTCACAGATCACCTTTCCCACTGGATAATCATCTGGAGTTCTTCTCAACTCTCTGAATGGAGGTCATTTCTACGTTCCTAGCTCTGTCTCAGGCATGAACCACGTACCCTTCTTAGGGGCTTTCTCTCAGGTTTGTAAGCTGAGAGAAAGACTCACATAGCTGCAATGATCCACACCTCACAGGTTTGTAAGTTGGAGAATGTCTCACATCGCTACATTCATCAATAAATTAAACCCTAATTTAGGAGGACGTCACCTCTTTAGGGGATGTTTTGCCACTTTGACGAGGTCGTTGGTGTTGGAGAAGCATGGATGGGCCTCCAAAGGCCATGTGTCAAACATCTAGGCACTCATATCATGGTGAAGACCCTTCTCATCATCAAACCTCCACGTGTCAAAGAGTGGCACCTCACCACCATGCCCTAGCCCCCAAGATCATGACGTCAAGCTAAAAAATGGAATGTTTTGCTCCTCCTGGGCAAATCTTTTGGCAAGCAATGGGTGGGCTAGGTTGTCCAAATCATCATCAAGGCCGTCTAAGTCATCTCTCTCTCATTTGGCATGCGGGCCCCTGGCATCCAACCCGTGGGCTTGTAGCCCTATGGAAGCCCAAGCTAGGATTGTTCTCCCAAAACTGTCCACCAACTATGTCTTGCAATGACAAATGAACACGCCCTCCAAGGCTCTCAAGTCATAACATCATGATAAGTTAATGCAATCGATAAATAAGCCGTCCAAGCATGTGCATCAAAGATCACCATATCAAACAATTAATAACTCAAAGACACTATGCAACTTGTCAAGCTTAAGTATGGGAGTGTTGACGAGGTGTCCTATTGGGTAGATCTCGCCTTAGGTCAAGGATAGCTTCCAAGAGGTCCCTCTCTAAGCCATGTAAAGTGTATGAGGTGGATGTGGTCAAGACTCAATGGGCATAGGGCTCATGACATCCTAGGGGTCATAGTGTCTCATTCATGGGTGCCTTTGTAGAGGGTGTGTGGTACCTTCGTCCACAATGCACTTTTTCCAAGCCCATCTTTCTTTCTTTATTTTCTTTCAATATAGCATAAGGAGAGATTGAAGGTCACTGCCCTGGCGTGGTGACCAAGTGGTGGCAATGTCACCCACAAATACCTAATGGAAATGAGAAGGTTGGCTTGTGATGAGACCCCCTTTCTCTCAGCCATGCAACTGAGAGCCATTGCCCTGGTTTGGTGACTAGATGATGACAATGTCATACACTAGATATCCATGGATGTGATAGTTTGGCTCGTGATGAGACCTCCTATCCTTCAAGTAACCTTTTAAGCATTTTTATTATATTGTGGGTCCCCTTTTATTCAAAGATAAGTGTTTCATTGCTTTCTTGGGTGATCCCTGGGTGAAGCATCTGGAAGGTTTATATAAGGCTTTTATCTTTTACCCAACACCAACCCCTCTGGGCCTTTAGCCCCTTCTTCCCATAGAATGAAGGACAACCCCTTCTTGGGTCAATACACCCTAAAATCCCAAGAGATAAGGAAATGGAGGGGATAATGATGGAAAATGGTAAGTATGGTCGGGAACAGTACGATGGCTCATTAAGGGATTTCCCAGTAGCAAGCCCATTCCCAAAGAAGACCACTTATTAGGGCACAATGTCAACCACCAAGGTGAAGCAGGGCAAAAGGCATAATGTCCAAGCACATATCATGAAATCCAGAGCAATCTAAGATACAACATAATCAAATGGCTTAGATATTGAAATGATGCTCACCATAATACTGACTTGTACCTCATGGAGCAAGGCCCACTGCCTTCCGGAAGCCAACTGGTGTGGTGGATGCCATCTGTAAACCTGTGACCATATGTGGTGGTGAGTGGGTTTTCCATCTCTGTGCAAAGGGTACTGCTGCTCATGTAGTTTCTCGACACTCCATATCTGCAACCTGAGGGCCTCGAGACATCATCTCCTTAGTTATCCACAAAATGGGGATAACATCTGGCTCCTACTTGGGGACATGTGCTCGCTGTAGAGTGCATGAGAACAACAACATCTCTTGGTAGACCTGTGCCTGCAAGGAAACATCAAATTGTCAAGTGCAAGATGGCCTACTCATCCTTGTTCTCATATAATCATAATCAAAACCCACTAAACTAGAAAAAGAAACTTTTGACACTTTTTTCAAAAAATTCTAAACTAAGCATGAAATCAATATGCAAGTAGAGTAGAATGAAGATGAAATGCATCTAAACTAAATGAGCAATCAAAATGCAAATGCAGGGAAGCAAGGTGACTTACCTACTTACCTGGGTCCTGGGACCCTGAAGATTAAGCCCCAAAGGTGTCAGGTGAAATTGTACAACCAGTGCAACCACCTGATCATCGAACAAAGACATTTCCCCTTGTGCTTAATCATGTGAAACAACAAAGATAAGTCTAGCACATAGTAATCATGAGCATAAAAAGATATATAATCAATCATGAAATAAAACTCATGGAGATGGGTGGGAGGGAGGAAATCCTACTGAAAAGAGAAACCACAATCTCGATTGTCCTGGAACTCTCGCTTTCTAGCATAGCCACAAGCTCGATCGGGAAGCATAGCCTAAAATCCCAAGAGATAAGGAAATGGAGGGGAATAATGATGGAAAATGGTAAGTATGGTTGAGAATGGTATAATGGCTCATTAAGGGATTTCCCAGTAGCAAACCCATTCCCAAAGAAGAGCACTTACTAGGGCACAATGTCAACCACCAAGGTGAAGTAGGGATAAAGGCATAATTTCCAAGCACATATCATGAAATCTAGAGCAATGTAATTATAACATAATCAAATGGCTTAGATATTGAAATGACGCTCACCATAATACTGACTTGTACCTCATGGAGCAAGGCCCACTGCCTTCCGGAAGTCAACTGGTGTGGTGGATGCCATCTGTAAACGTGTGACCACCTGTGGTGGTGAGTGGGTTTTCCATATGTGCAAATGGTACTTCTGGTCATGTAGTCTCTCGACACTTCATATCGGCAAGAGGGCCTCGAGACATCATCTCCTTAGTTATCCACAAAATGGGGATAACAGGGACTAAGCAACTTAAAAAAAGAAAAGAAGAAAAGGGGTAGTAAGAAAAATAGGCCCAAGGAATGGAAACTCAATGCTAAGCGCCCCCTCTAAAGGCACACATGTGGAACAATAAATGATAACCCTTGTCTCTTGAAAGCTAAGAGGAAGACCTCTTCACTCATCCTACATGACTATGAGGGTCAACTCATGAAAACACCTTTTCCCTGCATCACATCACCTACACCTAAATTAGAGTCCTAGGAAATGCATCTTATCTTCGGGGTTTTCACATGTAATTAAGGTTAATGATGTTCACACCATGGTTGAGTTAGAAAGGGATAAAAATTAAAAGAGTCATTGAACTATTAGAAAATGTCACATAATGTTGACTACCCCTTGACACATATTTGGAGGCAATTATCATCACTTTTGAGGAGATGCCATGCCTTGGGCATTGTGACTTTTTCCTTGGGCGTTGCATTCTTTGCCTTGGGTGTTGTGGCATATTGAGGAGAGTCGTCCACCCATCATTGGATTACACGTGCCAGCTGTTCCACCTTTTGGAGGGGTTGACCTTGGTTGAGGAGGTTGTTAGGCCTCGTGACCTGATTAGAGGAGGACCGTTGGAGCATTTAGAGGAGCTGTCCACCTATGGGAGCTCACATGTGTGGCCTAGAGTACCCATTATTTCTAGCCGTTTGCTCATTTTGAGGGTTGATTCCACCTTTGAGTTGTTTGTTGAGATGGTTACCTTGCTTGGAGGAGGATCTTGACCATGTTCTTCCTTGTCTTAGTGAGTACATCCTCCCTCCTAGATGGACTTTGTACATGTGGCATAACCACTTCATTATTTATTCTATTGTTGACCATATCTCCCTAGTTAGTTGAGGAGATAATGGTTCTTTATGCATTTCTAGGTTAGATCTAGGATTTTATTGCTATTTTATTGAGGAGGTTGTTGGTTTTATTCTCTATATAAGAGAATCTCTTCTCATTGTAACTTTGGCTAGAAGCTTGTGGAGAATACACACTCAAAACTTTTGTCTAGGTGCTATTTTGATGCTATGGATGGTTGATTAAATCTCTCTCTTGGAGGACTTATTCATGTGGGTGCTTATTTGATGGATGAATATTCAATGTATGGTCTTGGTGTTAATTTTTGGGTAAGTTCTTTCTCTAAAATTCTGTGGTATTTGCTTTTGGAATAGTTAAGTGTGGTTATATTTCTCAAGACTTGGTTGTATGCCTTCTTAGTTCTTGCTGAGTAGATCCCATCTCAAGACTTGTAAAGATCTCTGTTCTAGGATTTTCCCTTGGCATTTCTGAAATCATTTAAGCTACTAAACGATTTGATAGGGTTTTGGTGCTTCAGCCATATCTGTCTTTTATACCACCTTAAGCTTTCATGAAGAGCCTTATTTGACCCCATATACCCAAATTAGGCAGCTAGGCACTAGTCACTTCTTCTAAGCCAAACAAAATTAAAATTTTATTCTTTCTTTTTTTTGGTTTTAAGTATCTGGAAATTTCTGTTGCTTACACACAAACACAATTCAGCCCTAGAAGCCCTAGATTGCTTGGCAGATTTCCTTTGTTTTGAGCTGGAAATTATATTTTTGTGGAAATCTATCTTGCTGTCCCAAAAATCTGCATTTAATTACGGTAATTAAATCATCTTGCATGGCTGTCTTGTTGATGTAATTTTCAGATTTAGAAGTGGCTGTAATTTTCCAGATTTACATGTGTTTTAGCCATAAATTCACTCAATTTCACATCTAATTCAAGGCTAAAACAAACTGCTGTAATTTTCTTGGCTGTTGGTTCAAATTTAATTATCTTTAAGGTAAGTTTAACAGCTTTTAGCTAATTTACAGATCTGGAAATTAAGGGGATTAAAACACGTAAGAAATACTTCACAAACCTCCCAACTTCACTTCAACTAAACACTAAAATCAGATCTGAACTTAGCCATTAAGGATCAACTTTTTTAATAATCATAAAATCATACTTAGTTGATTGAAGTAAATAGTAACCTAGGCTGTCTTTGACTTTTTTTCATTGGGAACCTAGTTTCTATTAGGGAATCCCCCCTTGTGTTGGATTACCCAACCTAAAGTGAGGGAAGTAGTTGTTGAGGTGACAGTGATACCTCTTCTGAGTTACACTTGAACTTAGGACCTGTTATCGCCTAATTTGTACTTGCCCAAAGCCAAAGGCAAGTGGATACTAAATTGGCATAACGAGGAGGATGTCCTATCACTGTCACCTTAATAAGACACCTCTTTCTATTTAGAGGTAGTACCCCAGGGGAGACGTCCCCAGTGACCTGGGGGTTTGAGAAGGATAAGGGAAAAGTATTGAGAAAGTCCCACCCCTCTCACAGGTCACTCTGATCAAAAGTTCCAAGGGTTTTAATGAGATGAAACAAAATAATATTTAAGTGTACCTGCCCAGAACAAGACAACAAGAAAAGATGCTATTTGCAAGTACCATATGATGTTAGTGCTTCATAAAACTATAGACTTTTGATAAAGTGAACAAGATGATATAAAATCTGAAGCAATAGAAGTATTTATAACAACAATATATATTTAGCAACAACTACACAATTATGCCTCAATAATGCTTCAAAAATGACAAGAAATGATAGCATAAACTTGACAAAATGATAGTAATTGTCATAAGCAATGATGGCAATGTATTATCAGCTTTTGATCTTGCTTTTAAGATGAATTTGCTGCTGTTATAGATGGCTGTAGCAATCTTTTGCAACAACAGCAAATTAATTACTAAGTTAGTCTAATCTAAAGTTATAAATAGTTAGTAAAAGTCTTAATGCAGATGGTTTAAGAGTTTGTTTGGTGAATCAATCACTTGCAAGGTGTGAACTAGTGCATTTTAGGGTAAATGGAGTCAAAGTTTGCAGCGGCAAATTCTTAGAGGGAAACAACAAATGATAATAGATGAACTAAAGGAAGGGGAAGATGATTGAGGTGTTAGTAACCTAAGGCCTCGACATCTAAAACCCTAGAAGGAAGAAATGCTAGAAAGTAGGTAACCCTAGGCCCTAGCGATTTCCTTCTTCTTTAGACCAAACTTGAAATAAAATGTATGACGCTTAATGAAGCAATGCTACTAGAGTGCTACAAAGGTAGGGCTCTAGTGTAGTCTTCAAGGGAGATGTTCTCTAGCAAAATCAAGTAGGTGAAAAATTATAAAGAAAAGGACAATAACATGTGCTTTTCTCCTAGGGTTTCAAACTAGCAATTTCATAATCTTAGAAATGAATAAGAAAATGTACCATAACCATTCAAAATAAAGAAGAATTGCAGATTTTACTTCATCAAGAATAATCTAGTAACAAAGCCCTAGTTGAAGACTTTCCACTATGAAAATGCCAAAATACACCAAGAATATCCTCCTCCAAGAGTTGCACACCACTTAATTTCAGCCAATAAGCCTTAAAAGAGGCCGAATTTTAGACCTCACACTTGTATGAGTGAAAGATGATAAAGAATTGAGAGTTTTAACTCTCTATTTATACAATATCAATAACCTTTAATTACATTTTAGGTCAAAAAAGGCCGACATAGCAAGTTTACATCAAAAATCTAATTTTATTTAAAATTAACAATTTAAAACCCTAATTTTGTCTTTAGGGATGATGTCATGCCCCTCCTAGGGTGACATTAGGCCCCTTCATGGAACTCTAGGCCTCAAAAGGCCTCAGAAGCTGTTACATGTGCCAACCAAGCCGTTCTCATGCCAAAACCCTAACTGGATGACGTCAAGGCTCAATATGATGACGTCAGGGGCCTTCAAGGGCCAATGTCATGGTGGAAGGGCAAGACCCCCCTAGGTGCAAGCCTGCCAAAGTGTCTTTGATGGAACACCCTTCTTTTTCTCTAGTGCAAGCCTCTGGTGTCCCTCTGCCCCTGGCTGGGGTCACAACATCCATCTGGTGGGCTTTTAGCCCCATGGAGGTCCGAACTAATCATCTCCCCATATGTACTTGTCCATCGGGCATGGTCCTGCAGCAACAACAAGTAGGCCCTCCATGGGATCATAAGTCACAGGGATCATAGCAATGCCAATCACATCTAATAATCAAGTTACCCAAACATGTGCATCAAACCCCCCTTTACCCAGACAAATGCTCAAAAACGCTATGCAGTTTAACAAGCCAGGTTTGGAGAGGGTCTCATGACGTCCTATTGGGCTAATTCTCCTCAGGTTTGGGGTGTTTCGCAGGTGAAGACCAATCTAGGTCATTTAGATGTATGAGATGGTGTAGGGAATGTTTAGGCAAGGGGTGCAGTGATAACAGAGAATTGTAGGTCTTACCTATGGGTGCCTCTATAGAGGGTGAGCTGCACCTTGTCATGGATGCCATTGTTTCCTAGCCCATTCAATGCCTCTTAATCTTTGTCTTATTGCTTTTTCTTTTCAAGAGAATAGTTGGAGGACACTGTCCTGGCGTGGTGACCAGTGGTGATAACGTTACCCACAAGCATTTCACGGAAATGAGAAGGCTGGCTCGTGACACAACTCCCTTCTCTTGGCTATGTCACCAAGAGCCACTACTCTGGTTTGGTGACCAGATGGATGGCAGTGTCATACCGCTACATGCCCATGGACCTAATAGGCCGACTTGTGATGAGACCTCCTATCCACCAACTAGGTCTTAAGTTTTATTTTATTTACGGGCCCCCTTTTCTTGCTAAGAAGCCTTTTATTTTTTTCTCGGGAATCCCCGGGCGAAGCATCTCAAGGTTTCATCTTGGCTTTTAACTTTTTCCAACTACTTTTACCCTCTGGGCCTTTAGCCCCCTCTTCCCACAAGGAAAGGTACAACCCTTACTAGCTTGGCAAACCCAATGCCCGAACCAATGTAGGGGAATGATGAGAGGGATAATGATGAAAAGTGGTAAGTATGGAAGGAATGGACGATGACCTTTCATAGACCCACCCAATGGAAACTCATCCCTAAGGGAACCAACTTACTAGGGCACTCTGTCATCCCCCTAGATATGGACAAGTTAAAGAGCATAATTTCCAAGCAAACGTTATGAAACAAAAGAGAATTCAGTGCACATATTCAAATGTTTTGAGAATCAGAGTGATACATACCATGATACCCGGACTCATTACCTCATGGAGCAAGACCCACTGCTACTTCAGAATTAGGCCGATGGGATGGATGCTGCTGCTGCTGATAGATAGGAGGCGTTGAAGAAAAGATGGGTCCTCCAGGGCCAAGCTCAAGTCATATGGCTCTCGGTACTCCATGTCTAGGACCTGTGGGCCTCGAGACATAATCTACTTAGTTATCCCTAGGATAGGGGATAACAAGACCTTGTGAAGGCTTTGCACTAAGGGGTGCAAGTTTGGGTGATAACACCCCCCTTCTTAGGAAATGTCCCACATTGCATTTCCTCGAGTTTCCCCAAAAGGAAGACATGGGTAAATGCCCCACATTGAGTTTCCCCATCTCAACAATGTGGGAAGCATGAGGGGTGTGTCCCCCACCCAGGGGAGTGCATCCTTGTGTAACATTGGTTATTTTCCCAATTCTTACAAATGGTCGTCTAATTTGATGAAAATGCAATCACATCAAAGTATGTAAGAAAATTTCAACATCAAAACAAGGATAATGGCAAAGAGGTTTTACTTTGCATTGATGTAGAATGATGTAATATCCCAGATCCGGCTAGTCTAGGAAATGCTACTAATCTGCTATGTCTGTTGTCTGATCCGATACACTGGGGGTTTCTGGATGCGTTTAAGTTGCGGGTTTTAACATGCTTGGTGTTTTTTGCATGTGTGTGTAGATAAATAAGTGTTTACAACATATGAATAAGCATACAGATAGTAAATGACACAAAAGACTGCAAATCATAGATTATGATATTTCTACGGTTTACAATGCCGTATGCGGCTGAGTAAAATAAATCTCTCGGCTAGATCAGTGACAAAAGGATCTAAGCCAGAATACAATAAGAAAACTAAAACAATAATACTCGGTAATAGAAGAATGTTGTTGGATCAATGGATGAGCTCCAGAATCTACTACAAGCTACGACAACTCATACGTCAACTGCTGCAAGACTAGAAAGTTCACCCTAGTGGCTAAACTCCTTGGATCTTCCTGGAAACTGTCTCAAATGTAACATATAACCAAATATGCAATTGCAATGATATATAAAATATGAATAATTGATAAAATATATGATGATTTACATTTGAGAAGGAGGGCTTGATTATATACCCACACAGGGGTGCCCTTTCATCACTAGACATGTCTTTTGGAGAACATGTCCTTTCATTATTACTAATTACTATTACTTTTACTAATTAATTATTATGTTATGAACCTTTATTTATATGTATTAATGTTCATAACATTGCCTTCCTCTTTAAGAATGCTTTGTCCTCAAAGCATTGGCAACGACGGGTGTAATTGACGAAAATGTTCGGACTCCCATGCTGCATCTTCCGCTGGACTGTTTTTCCATTTGATGAGATATTTTTTGATTATGCGAGATCGTAACTTCTTTTCTCTAGAGGCAATAATGGCTTCTGGTTCTAAAATTATTCTTCCTTCTTCGTCCAACATGGGAAGTAAAGTTTGCACCTTTTTGTGTTGACCAACAACTTTTTTTAGACATGATACATGAAAAACGTTGTGGATACGACTGTTATTTGGTAAGTCCAATCCATACGCGACGGGACTGATTTTTCTATTAATTTGATATGGTCCGTAATATTTCGGGGCTAA
>ML779130.1:67729-84137 GCA_009831015.1 Picea engelmannii
AATTTGAATCATTAGATTGGGATTGGGGACCTTGATCTTTTATTAACTTTAAAAGCTCATCATATTTTGTTTCCCGATTTTGTGTTATTCGATCCAGACTTTGTTGGAATTCTTCTGTCATTTCTTTTTTAAAGGTTTGAAAATCTTGTCGTAAGTTAATCCCGATTTCCTGGTGAATATCTTCTTTAAGATCTTGCTTTAAAATTTCCATGTCTTTTCGTAATTCGTTTCCGACTTCCTTTGAAATCTCTTCTTTTAGATTCTGGATCAGTTCTTGTCTGAGTGCCTCGTTATTGACCTTTATTTCTACTCGCAATTCGTCATTAGTTTTTTGTAATGCTTTTTCGAGTAATTGTCGGGCGTTTTTGCAATCTTGGTCTATTTTTTCAATTTGATTTTTTAAATCTGCCATTTTCCTCGTACTTGGGGGAGAATATTTCGAAGTAATTTTCGCTGATTGTGCTGTCTTTCGCTGCTCCACTTGCTAAAAATATATATATTTTTTTTCTTATATATATATATATTTTTCTAAGGAATGTGTAAAAAGATTATATTTATGAACTATATATATCTATATATTTTTATTATTAGATATATATATATATATATGTATATATATTATTTTTGGTTAAATTTTTTTTTAAGAGATGCGACTTTTGAAAAGGGTGTAATGGATTATTTATGAAGGTGGCCGACAATGTGAAATGGTCGACAAGGATAGGCTGCCGCTGTTACAGGACGACAGTAGTGGTCGGGCGTTATTCAGGGTTAGGGGTTACAAGGGGAGGTTGCGGGGGTTATGGGTGAGGGTTTACGGGAAGTTGTAGGTGTAATCGGACAGGGTTACAGTGGGTACAGGTTACAGGTTACGGGAGAGGAGTCGGGAGTCAGGTTTACAGGGTTACAGGAGGGGAGGGAACAAGCTACGGGAGAGGAGTCGGGAGTCGGGTTTACAGGGTTACGGGAGGGGAGGGAAGAGGCTACGGGACTGGGTTGCGGAGTTGGGGTGAGGAGCGGACAGGATTTCGGGGGAGGGTTACGGGGAGGTGTGGGTTGGGAGTTACGGTCGGGACGTGTTTTTACGGGAGGTAATGGGGGGGGAATGAAACAGGGAATGGTTACGGAGATGAGGGGACGGGAATGGAGAGATGAGGGAACGGGAAGGGCAATATGGTAGTGAACGGAATAATTACGGGGAGGAAGGGGAGTAGGGGAAAGGAAACGAGAGGGTTACGGGAAGGAGAAGGATATGGTTAGGGAAGGATACGGGGATAGGGGGTTACGAAAGGGAATACGGGGGAAGAGGGAACGAGCGGAAGGGAGCAGGAAGTTTAAGGGGGGACGGGAACAGGGTTAAAAAGTTAAAAAAAAAAAAAAATTATTAATTTTTATTTTTATTTTTTTATTTTTTTTATTTTTTATTTATTTATTTATTTTATATTGGTTTTGGGTTAATATTGGGCGGAAATTTGGTTGGGATGAAGTTACGGGAGATGGGAAAAAAAAGACGGGGTGTGAGGGATATGACGGAAGGCTAGGTGCTTTTATGATATGGGTTGTGGGGTTTTTCGGGAGGACCGATCAACTCTGATACCAATGTAACCGAAAACCAAATATGCAATTGCAATGATATATAAAATATGAATAATTGATAAAATATATGATGATTTACATTTGAGAAGGAGGGCTTGATTATATACCCACACAGGGGTGCCCTTTCATCACTAGACATGTCTTTTGGAGAACATGTCCTTTCATTATTACTAATTACTATTACTAACTATTTACTAATTAATTATTATGTTATGAACCTTTATTTATATGTATTAATGTTGATAACATCAAATAGGGTGCCCTACTCTCTCACTCAGTCCTGTTGACTAACATAATGACAATCGACCCTCTGCTGATATGTCTGGACCCCGGATGGATCCCCCTGGGGAAATGCGCCCCCTTTGCTGCTGGAAACTGCGTCCTGGTGATTCCCCTGTCGGAATCGGCTGATAAGGGTCTCAAACTGATCGCCCTATGCTCCTAGGATTTCCTTGGATATGATATGATGATCTCTCGAGAATCCCAAATGTGTCCTCCCTAACTGCCGCACCCTCAATGGATGAGAAATGTGGCCAAGATGAGTTCTTCGTCGGAATCTGACGAGAAATCAGGCAATAGAAGCGTCCTGCCCTCCTCTCAACTGGGTCGGAGGGGAATCCCTGGATTCTCCCTGGATGGACAAGTCGACTCCACTGATGCTTAGAAGCTGTGCCCTCTCTTTGGACAAGTGCGCCCTCATTGCTGCAACTGGATATCTGCTGTTGAAGTATGATGGAAGATTTGGGTGATCTTCCTAGTGACTAGGGTGTGTCTCTCAACACCGAAATCAACCTCTGGATGTCTTCCTCCTGGAATCCACAAGCTCTCTCCTGAGATGCGCCTCTCTCCTCAACTTGCAAGTCAAATTCTTCATAATGATGAATTAGGTTGCTTTACCTTTTCTTATAGCTGCCCGAAACCCTAATTCGTTGTTGACCTATTTTTAGCTCACCTGCTCTATTTTTAGCTCAATTTGGCTTAAAAGTGCTTTTAGTCACTTTTAGCTCAATGTCACTTTCGAATTATAACACCCTCGGCTGAAGGGACCTCTAGTTACCCTGTTTACCCTTATCTGGCCCTGGCTATAGTCTAACGAGGCTGTTTAGACTGCTTAGCCCTCCTCTCTGGAGATCCTACTCGGAAGGGGACATTACAAATGAGCTTGAGATCACCATACTCCCTAGTGATGTGGTTGGATGAGAGATTGGAGATTTTTCTCGTCCTCTTCTCCTTGATGCTAACTAGTTCACATTTTCTATTCCATTTCCTGGATGCCCCAAATGTTTGGGTAGAATATTGTCAAAACATGGTTGCACTAGAGATCATTGAAGCTATTTCTCTATAAGAAGATTTCTTGCCCTCTTTTTCTTGATCCTAACTAGTTCATGACTTTATTCTACTTTCGAACGTCCATATATTTGGATAGAATATTGTCAAAACACGAGACCAGCAAGGGCCCGCTTCATTAAACCACCTACGACAAATGTACACTGCATTTCCCAACATCATTGTGTTTGCATGATGCGTCATGCAAGTCTAACCCTAAATTGGACAGTCTATAGCTTATGCAAATACAAGATTGCACAAAATAACATATTAAATCGCAATCATAAAAATGCTGCATGTTCCCTTTCCAAGTATTTGATGTCATTTGATGTAAAGTTCACTGTTTTTATTGAGAAGATATCTAAATGCACAATTTTCATTAAGTGTGATTTTATTCATTTTTGCCGACTACGGTAGGATTAAATCCCAAAAAATGGTCCTCTGTGTATGTTACTATGTCCAAATTTTCAAGGAGCAATGTGCCAATTTTAGTTAATGTATATACAATGCTGAGCAAGAAACCTGCAATTCATGGAACAGCTCTTATTTATATTGGGAATCATTTTAACACACGGCACATATCCTTGGGATTTAATTTTCTCTTTTATATATCAGATAAATGAAGAATTTTAAATATAAAGATGAAGAGCTTGGGACTGAACTTGGAAAACATTTTAGAGGTGGCAGAAAAAAAAGCTTTTCTGGTTGTAACTGCATGAAATGTTTTTAAGCCCAATGTTTTGAGTTAACTCTTCAGCCATCCTCAGGAGCATAGCAAAGGATCAAAGGCAATGAAACAAATGCTGAGGAATCCCTAGTATCTATAGGGGAAAAAGCTATGAATTGAATTATTTTTGCATTGGGTAATGTTGTTTGTAATGGGGGAAAGTCAATTAGTATTAACTTATGTTGATGATTTATTGTACTTTTTTTTATGCATTTGGTATTTCAGATGTGGACAATTTATTTAGAACAAAGGAGGGCATTTTAGATGCAGTTAAGAGGGATCTTTTAACACCCAAGGTGCATCTTCTAGTGCAGCTTATTTTACAGCAGAGGTATGACTAATTTTACCAATCAGATAACATAGTATATGCTTAAAGATTTTTTTTGGTAGTGCTTCGGCAATAAATGACCTTTTGACTTTTAACATCTCCAGGAGTGCTGAAGAGATGTGCTGTATTATATTCGTGGAAAGAGTGATTGTAGCAGCAGTAATCTCAAGCTTGATGCAGCAGCTTGAGTGCCTTTCATTTGTCGCAAGTGACTACTTATCTAGAGCAACTTCTGCATTGTGTGGGAAGAAGCAGCGAAAAACACTGAGATGTTTCTCAATTGGCAAGGCGGGTTTTGGATTTTTATCATGATGCTGTTTTCTGTTTTCAATTATTCAAAAAAACTGAGTTAAAATGAGCTAGATATATTTAGTATGTCAACCAGTAAATATGATTGTACAGGTGAATGTCTTGGTTGCCACTGATGTTGTTGAAGAGGGCATTGATGTGCGAAGTTGTAGCTGTGTCATTCGTTTTGATTTGCCAAAAACAGTACGGAGCTTTATTCAATCTCGTGGGCGTGCTCGTCAAAACAAATCAAATTTTATCCTTCTCCTTGAGAGGTACTAATATGCTGGTGATCAATAGTAAATTATGGGATATGCTAGTAAATTATGTGGTAAAACTGATAAATCAATTTCTCAACACTTCTTGGACTTAGCAAAATAGCAGTGGTTCTTTTGACAATGGAGACTAATTAACATGGCCTCTTTCATTTCAGAATGATGAATGGGTATCAATGTCCTCGTTAGACTGAGATTGTATCTTGGAGCTTAATGGCTCCTGTAATCCATATTCCATGGCATTAGTGATGAAGTTTCTACTTCATACAGTATACTGAATTGGGCGATGTAATTTTTAATTGTAACCATCGTTTGTGTAATAATACTTGTGCTTTTGCCTCCTGTTCTATTTCCTTGAATTTACAGACTTGGCAAGATCTTTCCTGCCATGGTGTTTTTTGATTTGTTAATTGCGTTTTTTTGAGTTTTTTCTTGGTGTTGTTTGGTTCAAAATCCAAATCCTGCCAATGTTCCTTTGTTTTTTCCTTCGTTTTCTCTTTTTTTTTTCTTCCCGTGGTTAACTCCAGAAGGTTATCCCTGTTGTAGTTTGTTTCTTCCTTTACCTTAGATGCCATCATTGGATGAATTTGCACATCTCTATCTTATATCACGGGGATAGTCTTCCAAGGTATTTGTGTGTCTCGGTTTCTTTTTGGTTGTAGCAAAATGTTGGGCTTGCTTCTTTTACTGTCTTGAACACCATTATCTTTACCATATATACATTTATGGTTCGTTTGAACTTTGGTTTATATGCAAAACCGTTTAAGGGCTTTTTAAGTATAACGATCTTGAGCTTTTCTTTGCTAGGAGGGTCACTAAGTATCATTGTTCAACTAATGGTCTTTGATCCTGTTGATATAATAGAACTGAAAAGGTGGGAGGAGAGGGCACCCTTTTCTACGCCCAACAAGCTTGTAGCTTCCCTATGATTTTTCATAGATTCCTAGCTCTTCAAGTTTGTCACAAAGAATGTCACTTGGAATTGTGTCAAATGCTAAGATATGGGACATACATGTGAGATTGTTTTGGGTGCCTCGGAAATCTTCAACTAAATTTCTTAATATGATGAGATCTATATGTAGCAAGGGTTTGTGGGTGTGGGTGCATGGAAGGATGCGGGAATGGGTACTGTAACACTATTTTGAAATCAGAGTGAGTGCAGGGGATGGTGCATCCCATGTATACATGTAATTTTTTTTTTTTAAATATTTAAAACAGTTAAAATTGAAACATCGAAAAACTTGTCATCCAATCTCTAAAACCAAACTTTATAACTTTGAACAACAGTCTGCAGTTGATATTGCTTTGCCAAAACTTGGGGAAGGGTACACTTCCCCAGTTGTGGAAAGTACAAATCTTGAGGACAATTAGTTGGTGTGCAGTCTGTATTTGAATTTTGGGCACTAGACACGTGGGTTGGATCTTTATAATAGGTTGCCAGACAATGGAAAGCACAAATCCAAAATTTGTACGGTTACTAGACATAAAATTCAGATATTAAACCTCTATATCTTCTATTGGGGTATGAAAGATGGAGATTAGACTCTTAGGATAGATTATTGGACAGATTCATGTAACAGATCACATGGCATGGGAAATACAAATCAGACCTAAATCATATTATTGGGCATGGAGGATGTGGGTTAGGCCTTAAAAATTAAAAAATGAGAATACTGGGTGAGGGATTAGACCTTGTAAATAAGAATTTTGGATTGTTTCAAGGGGATGCCCCCACTTTTTTCCAGAGAATGGAATTTGCATCCCCTTGCTGGTATCAGGATGTCATGTGACACTCGAGTACAGCAGAGGTGTCCCTAGGATCACAAGACAAGATGGCTGTGTAATTTGATGGCTAATCATAATTATTGTGTAATTGGTGGTGGTTTCTGTCACCAATTTTGAATTTAGGTAGAAGTAAGCATTTCTGTTTGAATATTTGGGAATCATGCTTTTGGGGTTGGTCAAATACGTGTTCAATTTTATCTGCTGGTTTTTGACTTGCTAATTTATATTCTAAATTTTTGTCATTGATTGATTGTTGTATAAAGTAATATAGTCTTCATTCTTCGGTTGAAAATGTCCATGTTTATACAAAGAGAGTTTCCTTATTCCATATGTTTTAAGATCAAATTCAAAGCTTAGTCTGCCTTTGTATCTATTGGATTTGATATGTGATTTATAAACATCATTTTCAGTTTGTTGTCATCATCACGACACTTGTTATACTCTGTTTACTTTTTCATTTTATTCTGTTTTTCCTCCTATGTCCTAGTTGCACCTTGATATAGTAATTTGCCCTCTATTTTTCTACATATTTTATTTCTCTTATGCTTCAAGTCAATCTTACAATATCCCTTTTCCCATAAAATTTTCAGAGGTAATGAGAAGCAACAAAAGCTGTTATATGAAATAATCAGAAGTGAGGAATCAATGAAGGAGATGACTGTGAATCGCAATTTAAATCATACACCTTGTATTCAAGAGCAAAGTGCTGTTGAAACAAATGTATATCGTGTTTCATCATCTGGAGCTACCGTCACCTGTGATTCCAGTGTCAGCCTTATCTATAAATACTGTGCAAAGTTGCCTGGAGATAAGTAAGTGACTAGTGCTTTTGCTAATTCAACTTCTGTTTAAGATTTCATGAAGTTTTTGTACATTTATGGCTTCATTCTTGAGCTGAACATTTATTGTGTACCGATTTTGTCCCAATTTATTCTTGAAACTTAGGTAGGATATCTAAATCATAGTCTATTTCAAAGTCACCATACTTGGAATTGGCAAAAAATCGGCGAGGCAAAAGAGCAAAGAGTTTGAATCGGATTGGGGAAAAATAAGAAAATACAAAAAAAAAGATATACACATATTTTGAATTAAAAAAAAACATTTTTCATTGGTATTCAATAAAGTCATGTCCATACAATGCAAAATATTAATAGATGTCCAAAATTTCACTGATGAATACTTATCTTATCCATAATATGAGTCTAGACTCCAAACCGATAGCTGGAAGCATCTGCTTAGAAAAGTTAACTAGATAGTAAAAACTGAAGTTTGATACTAAATAGTAAAAAAACTAAGAAGTAGATTCTACCATGTTTTCAGCTGCTTGACCCTCAAGGTTCTCCAAATCCTGAAGGCTAAAAAGAGGAGCCTCCCAAATGCTTCTAATCCCAAATACTCCTAATCCGCCAAATTTTGGCAGAATCTCCCCTTGTTTATTCAATGACCTGCACAAAACAGCAAACAAAAGAGTACAAAAGATGCCCAAAAACACTTTAAGAGTGTCTTTGGTTATTAGAAGAAAACCCAAAATATTTCTAAGTAAAAATCTATGATAAACTAGCAAAAAAGAAGTCTAAATTAGCTAAGAAAAGAGTCTTTTCTTGATGATATTACTTGCTGTCCTAAAACAGAAAGTAATGTCAACAAAGATTCTCAAAATTTGGAATTTAAACTCATTAAATTGAAACTACCTTTAGCCTTAAAATATTTCTTTTAAAAAATTGCCAAAAGATAGAAACTAGCGAGTTAGATCAAATGAATAATTCTATTGCAAAAAGGAGATCTAAACTACTTGCTTTCTCATGCATACAAAGTAATCTATGAATTCATCTTTAAAACAATAACTTTACTTTGCATGTGCTTAAAGTAACCAAAAAGTAAAGATGTTAGAAATTGAGAAAGAGAGGAAGAGAAATGCTTGAATTTTCTTGGAATCTTGGGCAAATGGAGTCTTGTTGATGGATCAAAGAGGGACTATGCCTTTGTTTTGGATCTTGAAGACAAAGGTAGGTGCAACCAAGCCCAACCTCCTCTTCAAGTGTGAGAACCTGCAACACTTAGAGATCTCTTGCCAACAAAATATTAGTAGAATGGTGCTACCTACATAGAATGCTTCATAAAAACATAAACATTAACCAAAATGGATATGTATTATAAAATATCCAAATGTACATAAGCAATAAGATCATTAAGCAAGATAGCTTTTCTAATCTTATCCTACTTGGAGATAGCTCCACTAGAAGGCCACTAACTAACAATTGAAACAAGATGTTCCACACATGAAATTTGACACAAGCATGTAGCCTCCAAAGCCTTTTATTCCAATTCACAAAGATGATACAATACAATGATAACACAAACAATCCTTCCCAAGCTCCAACTAGCTTTGGCAATGGGAGAATGCCTTATTATATAGTAGGAGGAGAAGGTAGTGTAGAGGACGAGGGCGCACCACTTGGAGAGGGGGGGGCGCACCACTTCGTTGCTTGACACATGACAAGTGTGGAGAGTGGGGCTGCCACCTCTCACACCACATTTTCTTATTCCAAGTGTGCTTCAAAGGAGAGAGGGGAAGGCGCCACCTCTCAAGATGTAGGTGCACTTCCTCTTGAGGGTGCCACCTACCCAAGAGAGGGATGCACCTCCTCTTGGAACTCTCTCAATACTCAAGCTACACCTCACTCATTCAATCTTAACAACCTCTTACTTGCTTCTTATGAGTGCCACATAGCCTTTTAGGATTTATTTGACTAAAAGCATTTTAAAACATGTTTCCGACAACTTTGCTAAAATTTAGCATTGCTGATTTTTTATTTCTTTTTTGGCTTTTGAGAGTAAAATTATCTTTTTAGTGATTAAAATCACTAATTTCACTCACAAAAGTGGGTACTTAGGAAAAGTGGGTGCTCTAGGTTAAAAAATGAGCACCCCCAAGGCATATAATGCCTACTAGTACCACTTTTTTTAATACAACTTCAAAATACAATTAAAAATTTCCGTTTTACGGGAAATCTTTTATTAACTAAGAAAAATTAAAAATCCAAAGGGGGACTTAGAACATTTCCATGAAACTCTAGGATAATGCTTAGCATGGTTATATACATAAGACTCTAGACTTAAAACACCCCCCAAGTCATATCTGCTAGTACAATTACTCCAACTTTGGAGGTTATTGAGTGAAAAAACTCGAAAATTATATTTTGCTTAAAGAGCAAGATATAATTAGCAAGTAAAAAAAAACACTATAGAGTACTTCTGAACTCTGAACTTCTGAAAAAGGGCCATACTGGCCGGGTGGACTTCTGAACTCTGAAATTTGAACAAGTCATTGTTCAATCTTTAGCGGCTCATCTGCAAGTCCATCCTAGTGCAACTTGGTGGATAACACAATCAATGGCCAAGCTGGCTTGGTGTTTAATATCTTGGGAAACACTTTTGCAAGGGCCAATGTCATGGATAGGAATCTAGGCAAGACGATATTTGAATATGAAAATACCACCACTACAAAGATCTCCGCAAAATTTACACAAAAGCTTAACTGAACCCGGAGCACAATAAGCCCAAGAAAAGTCCTTCCCCCTTGGTATTTTCACTGTTTACTGCTCATTTTGTTTATGTCCTAGGGTTTAAAGGTTGTTGTTTAGGCCTGTTATCACATTATCTGTCACCACAAAGTGTAAAAGTCCCAAGCACCTAGGGGAAGACTTGTGGAACTAAGAGGTTGGCCATTGTCACCTCACCAACTCTCTTTTGCACTTTAGACAAAGGATGGACCTAAGTCAAGGGGGGATTCCCTATGGGTTACTAGGATCACTTCTTGTAGTATGGAGTGGGAGTAAAGAGAGCTTAGTAACATTGAATCAAAGGGAGAATGAAATTTGGATTTAGGGAATGGTGGATGAAAGGGGGGCCAGTGCCTTATTCGTTTGGGCATATGGGGTCATACATGCAATTCAAGAGGGAAATTATACAAGAGAGATTAGGGGCTATAGGAATCCAATGTGACGTGCCATATAACAACACTAATTTGGTTGATAAAAGATCACAAGGTATAGAAGGGGAGGGACTTCTCTAAGGGGAAGCTCCACAATCAAACGAATAATAGAAGTGGTTAAGCATTCACTCACAATGGATGTTTAGGGATATAACTCTTCTCTGAGACAAGGTGTAAGCATTCACTCACAATGGATGTTTATGGCTTTAACTCCTCCTCTCTGAGATAAGGCGCTCTTATATTAACTTTGACAATCTAAACCTGCAATCAAAGGTCTACCAATGGTGCGCCTAGAACATTTGCCACACATAAATAAATTGTACATATATTACATCATAACTCAAACAAACCAAAGATACCTTATTCTCCACAAGCTTGGAGCTAGTTTGCTCAAAGATACCTTATTCTCCACAATTTTGGAGCTAGTTTGCTCACAAGTTCTTCCATTCACTAAGTTCCAAGTTGTAAATGGAGAGAGAAAACCCTTATATAGGTTTTAGCTCAACTCTCTCATACAATAAAATAGTATTTCTTTTCCTAGATCCACTTTTCTCTCCAAGTAATACAATAAAATAGGACTCTCAGCGACTTGCTTACTAAAAGTAGCAAGAAGTTTGTTAAGATCCTCAACTTCGTCCAATAAAATATTTTAGGAAACAAATAAAATATTATTCTCATCTAACTCCAATAGAAAAGTCAACAATGAATAAAGTAAGAGTTAGTTACAACACTTTCTAAAGATAGATCCAAGAGATGAGGGTACCTCCTTGGTTTGAGATGTAGAGTCTAGACCATGCCAATGCTCCAAAAATAGCAAGTGTTCCCTTCTAGAAGTGTCCCACATGTGAGATAAGCATGCATGAAGTGTAACGACCTCAATAAAGTAGCAAGGAATAATATCCTCCAATTAATCCATGAATAGATGTGCAAGTAACCAACCTTATCCACATGTGTGGCTAGTAGACAAGGTCACCCCATGAAAAGTTATGTAGAATGAGTCCATGTGGCATGCGTGCATGATTCCAAGGTGAAGTAATCGTGGAGGACCAAATAGACACTCAAATAGTGTGGATGTTGTAATGTTCCCAAGTGGTTTTGCTTGGAACATTTGAAGTTTTGTGTTTTCTGGTTGTGGTATTTTGTCAAACAGTTTGCTGATTTATCTTCTGGTTGTGTGCTAAGGTTTTGTTGTTTAGTGTTTTGCAGCAATAGTTGTTCTCATGAAAGAAATGACAAGTAACAACAACATACAAGTAGGAATAAAACACAAAATGACCACAAACTCAGATCTGAATTTATTTATTA
This sequence comes from Picea engelmannii, assembly GCA_009831015.1. Taxonomy (NCBI): domain Eukaryota; kingdom Viridiplantae; phylum Streptophyta; class Pinopsida; order Pinales; family Pinaceae; genus Picea; species Picea engelmannii. The sequence continues at coordinate 79,351 of ML779130.1, forward strand.
AAGATAGCTAACCTCCATACAATAGTAGAGCAGATCTGGAATACATATAGAAAAATAATGAGAGTGGCTGATAATGCTTCTGAAATACAACAAAAGATGAAGATATGAACTTCCAAGAGCCTTCCCAAGCTGAATACAAAAGCTCTCCAAGACCCAACTCTTTCCCTTGATGTGAGTGTTGTCTTCTCTAGCAAAGTGCGCCCTCTCTGGCTGAAGCAATCTAAGAATTTCGGCCTCTATGGATTTTGCCTCCAAACCCCTAGAAATAGCTGTCCAACTATAGATCTGAAGATGGCAAACACATCAGAAGAGATCCCTTAGCTGTAGCAAGAGATTTGATCCTCCAACTGACTGTATCACTAAGAACCAATGCACCCTCCTTCAGAAATTCGCCCAGGTACAATAACCAATAGATATGCAAAGTAAACAATTCCAAAACTGATAAGAAAAGGCGCCTAGATGCTAACAAAGACCTTTGAAGTGAGATCTCCTCCAGATCCATTATCCTCATGCCCCCACGAATGCTTCTCTCATGGACAGTGTGCCCTAGCTGTGCAGAAAACCCCAAAACCTGCGCCTTGCTTCCTCCACTTGCTTCTGAAGTTGATCTGAACTGAAGTAGAATGGTGAGGGAGGAATCTTTCACCTCCTTGGCCAAGCTTGGACTAGGATCAGAGGGATCTTTCACCTCCTTGCTGATCTCTAGGGTTTATTCATTCAAAACCCCCAAGTACCATGGGCTCTCTAGCTAAGAAGGCAGACATCAAAATATCAATCAACATAATGAGAGAATAGAAGCCCCTATCTCTCTTTTATACCCCTGTTTACCTTTTCTCTCCAAGTGACTTTTAATTCACTTTTAATGTTTCTTCATAAAATCACTTTATTAATTAATTAACCTGTTTTCCTCTAAAAAGTGATTAATTTTCCCTTATGGCTTCTCCGGCCACTGAAAGTCACTTTTCGTCATCTTATCCTTTAGAGATTTTCCTCCCGATTCCAATGAACTATCACACTAAGGTGTTTCTTCATATATTATGCCCAAAATGACATCCTTAGTGAATTTGATTAAAATATGCAAAATAATAACTCAAAATTACGGAAATTGTCAGAATGCAACGAAACCAAGGAAAAGCTGTGCGGAATGGATCTTGATGATGAAATATGATGAATAATGTGAGTCGACCCCCATAAAACTCCTCAATACCTCCTGAGCTCACTATCACCCCCAACTGGCTACTCTAACAGGCATCCCAATCTGTAACATAAATGTATCCAAAAATGGGGACATTACAGATGCCCTCATAGAGAAGTGTGCAAGGCGACCTCATCAATAAGCATGTGCAAGAGTGAAATCCAACTTCTCAAGTGGATTTCTTCAACAAAAGGCATGGAATCACGTGCAAATAGTCTCCTCAAGTCCTCAACATGGAGATAGATGATTGAAAAGGTGGAGCGCTCAAGTGATGTGGACCATGAATGTTCATACCAACCTCAATAGAGATGTGTACACTACAAATAGACCCTCCAAGTGGCACATATAGCTCCAAATCCGTTTAACCATCCATAGATCAATGTAGATGGAGTAGATCTCAATATAGGAAGTTGATCATCATCAAGTAGACATCATAGATCAAGTGCCAAGTCATCCAAGAACCTTTACATCTGTGCTACCACCTCCATCAATGGGAAAATGCCTTGATCCATGAGATACACCTCCGTAAGTGTACAAACAAGAAAGAACTCCATAAGTGTGAGGTGTCAAGTCATCATAAAGTGCAACCTCAACATCAAAAAATAACAAAGAGTTCAAGTGCTCTAGTGCTAGAAACCATTCGTGCAACAAGGAGTGGGTTGGCCCCTCCAATCAAACAATAAAATGCTGGAAAACCATGAAGAAGTAGATCACTCCACTAAAGCAAGTGTCTATCGAATAGTAGATGACCTCAAGACCTCAATAGACACATAAAACTCCAGGGCACCCTCTCCCAAGGTGCCATGTCATCCATCCCTATCCAAGTACTGAAAACCCCATGTACATTGTGCCAAGTGTTGGAAATCCATGAAATACGGGAGTGCTTAGCAAGATGAGGTGTCTATTCCATCAAGTATGACCATAGGGACAAGATAGACACATGGAAACCCAGGGCGATTTGTCCAAGATGTGTATCCATCCACCATGCCAAAATCAACCATGAAACCCTAGGTTACTAAAAATGTGCCAAGGAAGTGAGAGCTCACCAAGAGGAGTTGTCTATTGTGTCAAATATTACTATAGGAGTACAATAGACACAATAGGAGCTAGGGTGCTCTATTAGAAACTCTCATCTCCCTGCCATCATCAAACTCCCCCACGATGTTCCAGAGTGTGATAAAGAAGAGAGAACTCTAGAAAAAGAGTTTTTTAATTGGCCAAACATCATCATGAAAGTGCAATAGACATGAAAAATACTAGAGCGCTCCTTTAGAAGAGCTCCATGTCAATACTGTTAGAATATGAAGGATTGTGCTCGTTTTACCATTGACAATACCCTTGTCACCCAACCATAGGTCGAAGCCACCCTTCGAGCACCTTGACCTTGACAGAGAAAAGAATCCTGGTAGCAATTCAATAGCCAAGAGAGGCTAATGTACCAAGCAAGAAGTAACCAAGCTGATCAGATAGTCTCACCCAAAAACTGGCGCAACACCTTCCCCAGGACTTGTGCACAAAACTGTTGGACTACAGTGCGCAGAAACTGCTCTCTGCAATTCTGATAAGTGTGAATAATGAGAGATTGACGCCCTGTATTTATAGTAATTCTAGCAGGCTTGCCTGGGCCGACTTCTCCTTCTGGGTACTAATTAATTCATATTAATTATATTTCTGCAGCCGACATCTTGTCTAGGGTTTCCTTCATTTCTTTGCTTCCTTCCAGAACATTCTAATCTTGTCAAAGGTCACAATAGAGGTTCATACCTCCCGAAGCTACCATAATATCAACACTCCCTCCTAGCTAGGGAGGTATGGTCTTGAGCACAAACAGACCATTCAATTGGTAGTATCACGAGCACCATCATTATTATCCAACTGGATAATCTCCTATGACAACTAGTACAATATCAATTGATAGAACACACCTGTGTTTATCCATGGTAGTATGCAACTACTCAAACCGTGACACATAGTCACAAACAGTGGAACAAATCCACCACAGTAGTATATCTCTATTGTCTGGAGACAGGCAGTCTCCATAACAATCATCTGATGCCAACCTGCACAGAAAAATATTGTTAAAATAAACTGAATCATCTGGGCCAATCTTTCACTCACGTCTGTGAGATATGAAAGAATATCTACCCTCAGAGTAGAACAATGAGATATCTAGACTATTCTTCTCAAGCAAGGAAGAATAACTGTCCTGTCTTCTGAACCTGGACCATTCCCCACCCTGGGCCATTCTTCCTACACTAATCAAAGTGCACCCTGGAGAGAATGTATAAACCCTAAGGAATGCCTATCCCTGATTGCTGAGCCTGGGCCATTCCCCACCCTGGGCCATTCCTCCTACACTAATCAAAGTGCACCCTAGAGAGAATGTATAAACCCTAAGGAATGACTGTCCGGACCATTTCCCTTGTTAATCACAAGAGAAATAGACTGTCCTGTATCAACCTCCAAAACGGACCATTCCTCATGTTAACCACAATGAGAAATCGTTGTCCGACGAGGCGGGCCAGTTTTCTTGAGTAACCCTCAAGAAGAGAGACTGCCCTAGACCACTCCCCATGTTAACCACAATGGGAAGTCGTTGTTTATGATACATCAACAATCTGGACCATTTCCCATGTTAACCACAATGGGAAATTGCCGTCCGTCAGAAATCTCAAGCCACTTTCCGGACAGGAAAGAATCTGTCCAAGCTGGACTATTTTCAATCTCGAAAAATAAATGTCTTCAATAATATTTTCAGTGCTCCCTCCCAACCTGGAGAGTCATTTCTTCCCTTTCAGTGAAGGGAGTTATTTCCACGATCCCCATCTTATCTCGGAAATATGCAAACTTTATTTTGGATAGAGGCTTTGTCAGGATGTCTGTTCTCTGCTCATCTTTGGGGATATACTCGAGCTTTACCTCTCCTTCCTGGACTTTATCTCGAATAAAGTAGCATTTGATCTCAATGTGTTTCGACCTTTCATGAAAAACGAGATGTTCTGATAATCTTATACAACTCTGATTATCACAATGTATTATGGTCGATTCTGGAATCTGATCAAATAAATCGGAGATTAACTTCCTTAGCCATATTGCTTCTGTGCATGCTTCACATGTTGCGATATACTTTGCTTCTGCTGTGCTGAGTGCGACATACTTCTGTTTCCTGCTGCCCCAAGATATCATAGCGGAGCCCAAGCTGAAACACATGCCTGAAGTGCTCTTTCTGTCTTCTGCACTTCCTGCCCAATCTGAGTCTGTGAATCCATGAAGTTGTATATCGTTGGATGTGGTATATCTCAAGCCATAGTTTATTGTTCCACGAATATATCTTAATACATGTTTTGCAGCGATCCAATCCTCATGTCTTGGTTCCACCTGGAACTAGCTTAGTGTATTCACGACAAAACAAATGTCTGGTCGAGTATTTACCAAATACATCAATGACGCAATTAGTTGTCGATATAGAGATGGATCTACTGGATCAGAATCTGGATCCTTTACTTTTCTTATATCCGTATTCATCGGAGTGTCCATGGACTTACAATCCATCATTCCAAACTTCTGAAGGATCTTTATTGCGTACTTTCCT
>ML779130.1:84934-99320 GCA_009831015.1 Picea engelmannii
GGATTTCTTGAAGGCCATCTTTTCATTGAATGTTACGTCTCTGCTGACTTCGATCTTGTGTTGTTCTGGAATATATATTCTATAGGCTTTGGATGAATCACTGTATCCTACGAATATCCCCTTCTTTCCTGAGGGTTCTAGTTCATTCCTTTTGTCCTTGGGAATGTGAGAGTAAACAGGGCATCCAAATATTCTTAGATTTTCCACATTAGGTTTCTTACCTGAGAAGGCTTCTTCTGGTGTCACGTCCTTCAATATACGATGAGGACTTCTGTTCTACACATATATTGTTGTCATTGCTGCTTCTCCCCATAAGAACATGGATAGACCTTGATCATTTAGTAAGGCTTTTACGGTTTCTTCAATAGATCTGTTCTTTCTTTCTGCTACACCATTTTGTTGAGGGTTATGAGGAACAGTCATCTCCCTCCTAATCCCTGCCGATTTGCAGAATGCAATGAATTCCTTTGATGTGTATTCTCCACCATTATCTGTTCTTAGCGTCTTGATCTTCTTATTCGTGAGGTTTTCTATCTCTACTTTGAATTCTGGAAACTTGTTGAATACTTCGTCTTTTGTCTTTAGTAGGTATAACCAAGTCTTTCTTGAATAGTCATCTATGAAGATTACGTAGTAAGAAGATCCTCCTAGATATTTTACTGGCATCGAACCGCAAACATCTAAGTGTATTAGATCTAGAATCTCCTTAGATCTGTTATTGCTGCTTGGGAATGGTTTCTTGATTTTCTTCCCAAGAGCACATCCTTTGCAGATTCCTTCATGTGTAGACTGCAACTCTGGTATTCCTTCAACCATTCTTTTGAGAAAGGGTAATGCTTGATAATTAGTATGAGCGTACCTTCTATGCCAAAGTTCATTAGGGTTGACTTCGTCATGTACAAGAGCTTCTTCATTTCGTTCTAGTAGTCTGTACAAATTTCCTTCACGACTTCTGATAACCCTAGCATTCTCTATGCTGGAGTCTTTATGCCATGATAATACTTTTCCATTCACGAAGGCTATTCTGTTTCCTTTGTCTTCTAGGCAGGATATGGATACAATATTCTTTTCTAAACCAGGTACATATAAACATTGTTTAAGTGAACATAGTTACCTGTTTTCATTTTGATGGAGGCTTGTCCAAATCCTTCCAAGGGGTAAGTGGTTTTGTCTCCAAGCTCTACCTTGTACGAGGTCTTCTTCTCATTTAGATTTGAGAGTCTGGCTTGATCTCCCATCATGTGCCTAGAAGCTCCGTTATCGATTATCCACATGTCATCTTCAATCGTTCCAGTGAGTGCTGAGTAGTGTAGAAGACCGATTGTTTTACTCATGTCTTCGGTTGATTGGTAACTGGTCATGCCTAGATCCAAAGCTTCAACTTCGTCGTTTTTGTCTTCTGAGAGAGCCAAAAGGTGCGCTGAGTTAGGGCGCATCTGAATATATTCTCCTTGAGCGAGATGCTCCATCACAAGGTGCTGGATCTGATATTTAGGGTTTCTGCAACTGCTCTTGCTAGTAACCCTAGTGGCAGTGTCTTGGAAGCTGCTTCTGCTAGTAACCCTAGCGGCAGTTCCTCAGCGAGCTCAATATCCTAGTGGCTATGTTTCCTTCTAGTGTTTAGACTGAATGAAGGAGGTGTGGGCCCATAACCTGTTAGAATACGAAGGATTGTGCTCGTTTTACCATTGACAATACCCTTGTCACCCAACCATAGGCCGAAGCCACCCTCTGAGCACCTTGACCTTGACAGAGAAAATAATCTTGGTAGCAATTCAATAGCCAAGAGAGGCTAATGCACCAAGCAAGAAATAACCAAGCTAATCAGATAGTCTCACCCAAAAAATGGCGCAACACCTTCCCCAGGACTTGCGCACAAAACTGCTGGACTGCAGTGTGCAGAAACTGCTCTCTGCAATTCTGAGAAGTGTGAATAATGAGAGACCGACACCCTGTATTTATAGTAATTCTGGCAGGCTTGCCTGGGCCAACTTCTCCTTCTGGGTACTAATTAATTCATATTAATTATATTTCTGCAGCCGACATCTTGTCTAGGGTTTCCTTCATTTCTTTGCTTCCTTCCGCAACATTCTAATCTTGTCAAAGGTCACAATAGAGGTTCATACCTCCCGAAGCTACCATAATATCAACAAACACCTCATCACAAACCTTAGGCACCGTGAAAAAATTGTTAAGGAGATGAACTCCTCAAAAGTCTTAGTCTATTTTTTTAATAATCATCATAGAAACTCAATAGACATTAAAGGTGGGAGAGTGCTCTTCCTCAAGAGCCACAACCTAAGTTGCATGTAATGCGGAAGTGTGTACAAGATTTCAAAACAGGAATTCCTAGAAACACGACCCCCCCAAAATGGGTACGTGGGGGAAATGCGGTATATAAAAAAAAAAAATATATAGATATATAGTTTTTTTTAAATAACACATTATCTTGCAAGAAAATAATAATGATATACATAAATGACATTTTAGAAGGAGATCCATGTCTATATTAACTTCATAGATGATTACATGATGCAAAATCCCATAGCTGGTGGGTGGTCTTGACTAATGCCAATCCCATAGCTGGTGGGTGGTCTTGACTAATGCCAATCCCATACTGTCATACATGATAGAATCCTGTGGAAATGCTACAATCTTGCCAATCCTAAAATCCTGAAAACTATTAAGTCTGTTGAACTCTGAATGGGATATAAAATTCTATTTTCTCCATATGAAGTCCGTTGAAGTTGGAACCACTCTTAAACATCCTAGAGCAATTAATGGTAATGTTAACAATTTAAGCAAAAGTTGACATTATCCTTTATCAAGAATGTCAACTAAGATAAAGGATAAAGTCAACTTTTATTGTAAGAATTTAATATTACCATTAATTAAGGTCACAAACTCCTCAAAGCTCGATTCCCTATTTTTGTTTTGTCTTAAAGGGTCATTGGCACAGGCAAGGTGACATTTTCCTGTGGGTCCCATGACCTTCTCGGGCACTTAGGTCAGCCTGGAAACTTCCAAAATGTGCCTGAAACATCACTAAAAATGACCGAAATGCTGTACGGTACTGCCGGTGGAATTTCCAAGGCATTTCAGCATTTCCAAGCATTTTGGGTACTGGTACGCCAGCTGGGGGTGTGTTTCCTGCAACATAGGCCACAACCAATAATATCAATGCTATGATCACGCTTCCATAGAATTATGCAAGGAGAAAACATCACTACATTGATCCAATGGCATGCCGATAACCAGCATCATAACAAAGCACCAGGAGCATCATCAACACAATCATCTAAGCATCATGAAGAGAAGACCATCATCAAGGTAATCCTCCACACAAGCTACTAAAGTAATTAAAGCGACCAAGATTATCAACCACATGATCCATCAAGGAGGACCACTACGCTCAACCATCCTCAAGCAAAGAAAAAGGTGGTGTGGACCGTCAGCATCCCTGTAAGTTACCCCTGCGATATGTTTTTACCACTCATGTCAATATGAGGAGTAACAAGGCCCTAGATTTAAAGGTTGCTGTTTAGGCTGCTGTTTAGGGCCAAGGCTGCAATGTGAACGAAGTCTAGGCTACTGCCTGTTAATAAACTTTAAAGCCTGCAAAAAATAAAATAACAAAACAAAACCTAAATAGCTCAAAAAAATCCAAAAAACCCCTAAACAATTCCTAAATAATAACCAGCAGTCAAGAAATTATGAAAGCAGCCTGTAGGGTTACCTCCAAAGGTGAAAAGAGCCAAAACAGGCCTGTAACAGTCACTTGCTGACTAAATCCCTTCCTTTTTTGATGCCCAAGTTGTCCAGCAGCATTGGTGGATAGCTTGAGATGGATGAGTTTGTCCTCTCGTAGCACTGTGGTCACTGTTTGTCACTGTTTCTCACTTGGCAGAGGAGAAACTAGCTCAAACAGACAGCAGAAAGTGACAAAAAACCCAGAAAAAATCGCCTTTATACACAGACTGGGCCCACAGAGGTTTAACTAGCGATTTTTACTTGTCGAGCTAATTCAAAATTGCGAGTTTGACTTGGTCAACACGATTAAAACTTGGCCAGATTTTAATCGGATCTTCTGAGTGCCGATCCAAGTTAGAATTGTGATTTGGCAATTTAAATCGCGATTCTTGTGACTATGGTCTATTTGATGTAAGGTTTTGTATGTTTACTAATTTTGTGCTTGTTGGTGTAGATATTACTCACCTAGACCTGAGTTTATATCAAGAAAAGTAGCCGGGGAGGACAACTTCTATGAATGCATATTGAAATTGCCACCAAATGCACCTTTTCAGGAGGTCATTAGTTCTCCAAATGAGAAACTTGCTTGTGCTAGGCAATTTGTATGCTTGGAGGCATGCAAAAGGTTGCATGAAGTTGGAGCCCTTGATGAACATCTACAACCAGTTACTGAAGAATTGCTGGAAGAGGAAGAAATAATCAATTCACAAGGGAAACAGAATACCAATGCAGGTATTGCTTTACTCTTAGGTGTCAAATTAAGCAGATTGCCAGTTCATGTGCAATGCATCAGACATAAGAAAATGCCAACGTTCTTTAAACATGCAATCCATTTTGTATCAGTTTCATTGCCATATATTTGTAGTTTAAAATTAGTATAAAATGAGATTCTTCTTTCCAGCTAGTATGTTAAATTTTTTTAAGAAGAATAACAGTTAACTTTTAATTATATCTGTCTCTTCTCAAGGTACAACTAAAAGAAAGGAGCTGCATTCATCAAAAGCATATGCTTTAGCTGGTACCTGGGGTGAAAAATTGAGTGGGGTAACTTTGCAAGTTTACAAACTGTGCTTTACATCACAAGGCAATGAGGATAGGTCATATGCAAACTTTGTGCTTTTGATTGAAGAAATGCTGGACAAAGACATTGCAAATGCAGAAACAGATCTGTTTCTAACAGGAGGAAGAGTTGTTAAGTCATTTTTTTTGCATTGCGGTGACATGGAATTGGACTCCAGTCAGGTGTGGATATTATAGAAAAGATCTGTTTCAGGGGGTTCAACATATATCTCAAATTTTTCTTTCAAATAACTTTGCCTGTAGTTGTTGTCTGTGACTTGGTTTTGTTTCTGTATTCTACAACAGCTGAAGGATGCAAAAGTTTTCCAAGAAACGCTCTTCAATGGAGTGTTTGCTAAACTCTTATGTCGAGATAGACAATCAGAAGGATCGAGGATTATGGGAAAAAATGTTCTAAAAATTATGGAAATGAAAAACCTGTGGGTCAGCTCTAATATGTACTTTCTTTTGCCCATTGAATCTGATAAATTTGGAGTTAGTCAAAGAGAGGGAAACATTGACTGGCATTGCATTAGAAGTTGCGTTTCAGGAGTGACATTGTTTAAATACCTTTTCATTTCAGAGACAGACAATAATGTCAGAGATATTCTTGAAGTTTTAGTGAACAGGACTCTTTTACAGTACAGTGATTGCAAAGAAGAAACCATTACTTTGGCAAGTGGAATCCACAAAGCTTCGGATCTAATAGATAAAGCAGTTGTTACTGTACATACTGGAAAAATTTACTCTGTTGTGGAAGTTATTCGTGATAAAACTGCCGAAAGTCCCTTCCCCAAGTCTAAAGATCCAAAGGTGGATCATTGCTGCAACTATTATGATTACTTTGAAAAAAAGTGAGCATATTTGGTCTTTAACACGGTTAAAGGTTCATGCAATAATGTTACCTTGGGAAAAAAATTGATTCTGTGGTTTCTAAAATGCCAAGTATTGCTTATTCCTACTTGTAGGTATGGAAAGAAACTCAAGCACACAAATCAACCTCTTCTACGGGTGAAGCAAACTCACCGACCCCACAATCTCCTTACCAATCACTCAGAAGAGTTAAAAGGTTTGAACTTTGAAAGCTTTATTTGTTCCTTATTTTTAACTTAAGGTCTCCCAACTTTATCAATGTTGTAATGTCTGTGTGTGCAATAAATGCCATTAGAAAGAAAATTCAGTTTGGGACCCTTTTCATTATAGAATGAGAAATTGATTTTAATTTGGTCTGCACAGCAAGGGGACAAAGTTCAAATGTTGATGAAGCTAACTTTGTAGAGCTTCCTCCGGAATTGTGCTTGGATTTAGGGGTTCCAAGCTCTGTAATTAGGTCACTGTATTTAGTTCCTTCTGTGATGCACCGTTTGAATTCTTTAGTGCTTGCTGGTCAACTTCGCAAAGTTATTACGGAAGAGCGTCCTAAATGTCCACTTGTACCTGTTGCACTGGTAAGATTTATGTGCCATCTTTTCAATTAACTTTCTTTGTAATTTATATCTGGGATTATGCAATCTTTTGTAATTTTATTTGTGTTTTGTCTTTGATATAGGTAACATCTGATTGTCTTTGTTTGCTGATAGATCACGGAAGCACTGACTACTTTGAGATGCTTAGAGTGCTGCTCATATGAGCGGCTAGAATTATTGGGTGATTCGTTTTTGAAATATGCCATTAGTTGCCATCTATTCTTGAAATATGAAAAAAAACATGAAGGACAGTTATCAGAACGCCGAGCTTGGGGGATTTCAAATGCAACACTTCATCGTTTAGCAATGACTCGCAATTTGCCGGTATCAACTTATGTTTGTCATTATATTATTAATTGACTAGAATTGAAGAAAATTGATAATATGGTTCAAACTCTATTGAAGTTTCTTTTATTCTTGCATGGCTTAAATGAGTTGCTTCCCTTTTCCTGTCTTTGTTTGTGTACATTCTGCTGTTCTCTGTCTCTGAAGTTTGTTAATCACAAATATAACTTATACAGAGAAATATGGGCATTCCACTTTGTCGGCATGATAGTTAGTGAAATAAACATTTCCAACTCAATATATGGGGAAGAATATCTTGAATAATGCATGTCGTATTAAAACCAAGAAGATGCAAATATTCCTTAAAAATATGGGTGATAGAATGACACTTTTATTTTGCGTGGACAGGAATATATTCGGGATGAGCCATTTGATGCACGTCGATGGGTCGCCCCTGGAATGCTTTGCCGACGATTCATTCCTTGTTGCTGCATTCTTAAAAATCTTGACAACAAAGCAAATTGTTTTATCTGCAAGGAAGATAAGGTGGTAAAAATTGGGAGAGCTTGTGATGGGGGTCACCGGTGGATGTGCTCGAAAACAATATCTGATGCTGTGGAGGCTTTAATTGGAGCACACTTAGTTGGTGGTGGTGCAATTGCTGCTCTTGAGTTCATGAAGTGGATGAATATGGAGGTTGAATTTGAACGTGATTTAGCTGAGGCAGCATTTCAGCGTGCTTTTGTTTATCCTTCTGTTTTAAGGAACACAAATTTGAATGGCCTGGAATCACTGTTGGGATATAATTTCCAGAACAAGGCTCTTTTAGTGGAAGCTATCACACATGCATCACAACAAGACCCTGAAGGAGGCTGTTGTTACCAGGTAATCCTAAAAGTGTCAGCTTATGTAGGATTTACCTTATGCTTCAGAGTTCTTTCTTGGTTTTTATTTGTCGTATTGTAATGCTGCTATACTAATAAGTCAGTAAAAATAAGAAGATAATAAGGCAATATATTTGGTTTTTTTGGTCAATTTCAATGAAAAGTGTTTCATGATATAGGGTTTTTAACTCTAGAAAATCATGAAATTATTTTCAATAGTGCATTGAATATTAAGGTTAAAGTTATAATTGTGCAGCGTTTAGAATTTCTCGGCGATTCTGTTCTGGATTTGCTTATCACACAACATCTCTTTTCAACATACTTGGGACTCTCTCCCGGATATCTAACAGATTTGCGCTCAGCAGCTGTTAACAATGAGAATTTTGCACAAGCGGCTGTGAAACACGGCATTCAGAAATATCTTCGTCATGGTTCAGGTGCTCTTTTGAATCAAATTACAAAGTTTGTGAAGGTCATTGGACAAAGTAAGGAAGGGGAATGCCGGTTTATGTCTTTCGGTGGTGTAGAAACAGGTCCCAAAGTAAGTAAATGTTGAACTAATTATTGCTGTCACAAGTTTCTGTTGTGTCCTTGTTTTATGTTTTGTTTATGGAGATGTAGATGCAACTTATGCTGTTTTCCAATCAAATTATTGCTATATTCCTTAGTTTTCCCTGAACAAGAAATATGGAAGGCCTAATCTTTTTTCTTGTGTCTGTTCTTGAGTTGATCATGGTGGTTTGTTTGGGAGCTTCTATCTCAGTGTTATTTATTCTATGTAGGTATTGGCAGATTTAATAGAAAGTATTGCAGGTGCTATATTAGTGGATACCAGATTTGATTTAGAATGTGCGTGGGTAATAATGAAGCCTATTTTGTCTCCTATTGTTACACCTGAAACGTTGGATCTGCATCCACTACGGGAGCTGCAAGAACTCTGCTGTCAACATGGCTATTCCCTTAAGTGGAAGCTCACCAAACAAGGGGAAGTAACTGTGGCCCTAGGAGAAGTTCATCTAGAAGAATCAATTATAGCTGGAACAGGATCCAAGGCAAATAAAAAGACTGCTAAGATGGCTGCTGCCCAACAAATTTTATTGCTTATGGAAGTAAGTTGAAAGACCCTTACTTGTTTGAACTTGTATGTAGAATTTCCATTACTTTATTTGTGTTACACTTTTCTGAGATTAATATGTTTGCTTTGTATGAAAAGAAAGAGGCTTATATCATAGTCAACAGTTTTATAAGAGTAGTGTGTTTGTTTTGTATGGAAGGAAAGAGGCTTATATCATAGTCGCCGCCATTATGTGCAAAACTCAATGGCCTTGACGGGAAAAGTATCTCTCAATACAACATCAATTTGCTTCGCTCATGAGCAAATGGGTTGTGTTTTAGAAAATGCTACCAATCTCAATAAAGATAAAGATGAGTTCGAGGAGGAATTGTCAGGTACAATCAATGGAGATAGTATTTTAAAGGTGGAACATGTAATTGTGGAGGAAGAGACCATTAGTCCCAATGCCAAAGTGGGCAAATGTAGGAAGGAAGAAGAGAGGATGTTACATTATGATCATTTGAGAAAGAAACCAAGGTTGTTAGAGACTTCAATGAATTCCAGGTCATATGAGGATCTTATTATTGATGAAAGTAATAATGCTTTGGTAGATAATGTCAATGATATCTCAAATCAGAATTGGTCTCATGACGGTATGTTGCTTATAACATATATTTATTAGAGTTTTTTGTTTTTCTTCCAAGTTTCACATATTATATATTTGTTAATGGAATCATCAGTTGTGCAAAGGTTATATACATAATCCTATGTCCTAAATTGTGGTAATAGTGACTGGAAATTGATAAAACAATATTGCTTCTTTCTAGCTTATGTCAAAATTCTTTTGTCTCCTATGTTTTCTTCCCTTGCATTTGTTAATATTATGTACAGGTTTCTCACAAACATCATAGACTACAATGGCTGATAGGAGTTCCATTATTTGATTACACGAACTCCATTCAGGTTGCTTTTCCTTTGTCTCACTCTTATGGTATGAAGATTCAAGAGAAGAATACAAATATCAACTAAAATGATACAAAAATATGTCCATGATTTATTCACATGGGAATTGCATATAAATCATGTATAGATACTTTTTTAATAAAACTAAACTATTCCTAAATATGAAGATTTTATAGAAATGTTGTTGATATATGGAGAGGCAAGGAATGATATTAAGTGAAAGTATGAATATAATTTCTTGTATTGATTCTATTTTTATTAACGTCTTTTGTTCATATAATTAAGTATTAGCATCCCTATCTCAGTTCAATAATCATGCTTCTTATCTAGTCTTTGTTGAACAATTTAGGTGGCTTGGCAAGTGAAGTAAGTAGTCTTCATGGAGTAGGGAAACACAGTACACTGTGTTCCCAATTAGGCTTTTCTCCAGGTATTTTCACCGTGCAAGTTGAAAATATTTCAAGGATTTTCTCGAATGATTTGCATTATTCAGTCTCTCAAGAATCTCTAAAATGACTGTTATAATCATTTAAGTGACAAATATAGACCCCGCTGATGTTAAAGTTCATAATTTTTTTGTTTTGAAAATGCTTCATATATTACTTCAAAGCAATGTTACATTTACCGTTATCAGGAATTTATCACCGGGTGTCCAAAATTGAAATTATCGACATTATCGAGGAAAATATAAAAAATTATCAAGAAATTTTAAAAAATACAAAAATAATCATTTTTTTCAATTTTTTAACTTCTAAAGCAACATCAACATCAAACAAACACATTGTCACATTGGGGTCTTCTTAAAGCTTTTGGATGAGTTGAACCAAAATAGCATTTTCCAACCATTCTTGGCAAGCCTCGACGATCCAATCAGGTTTAGGTAAGGATAAGGCAGAGAGAGAACTTTCCTCCTCGTATTTTCTAGACAAAGCATCAACCGCCACATTTTATTTGTCTTTCTTATAATGATCTCATAATCATACCCAAGCATCTTAGTGACTCATTTGTGCTTCTCTAGGGACGATAATCTTTGTTTGAAAAAATACTTCAAACTGTGATGATCTGTCTTGATCTCGAAGCACCTCCGAATGAGATACAAGCACCATGTATTGACTGCATGAAGGATGGCCATCATCTCGTTTTCATATGTAGACTTAGCCAAATTTTTGTTGCACTTCTTACTAGTGAATGCCAAGGGATGCCCCTCTTGCATTAGCACGACACCAAGACCTCTATCCGATGCATCACATTCCAAGACAAAAGTCTTAGTGAAATCAGGCACTTCTAAGATGGGTGTAGTACACATGGCTTCCTTTAAAGCTGAAAATGCCTATGCTGCAACTTCATTCCATACAAAGACATTCTTTTTGAGTCGGTTAAGGGGCTAGCAATTCATCCATAATTCTTCACAAACTCTCTGTAGTAGTTGATAAGTTTGAAGAAACCACATAAGTAAATCTTGCATCGCCTCAATTTTCCTGGAATCCACTCACACCCCATTTTGATTGGCAACGTGACCAAGTATTCTACCTCTAAAGCACCCAAATTACATTTGTAGTATTTAATTAACCACTGGTGGTCTTGAAGGAGTTGCAAGGCTTTATCAACATGATCCAAATGGGAATTTTAGGTTTTGATATAGATCATGATATCATCAAAGAATACAAACACAAAATTATGTGGAATGGCTGAAAAATCTTGTTCACGAGGCTTTGAAAGGTAGATGGGGCATTGCAAAGTTCAAAAGGCATTACTAAAAACACACAATGGCCTTCATGTGTGCGAAGAGATGTCTTAGGAATGTCCTCCTCTTTCATCTAGATTTGGTGGTATCATGAACGAATGTCGAGTTTAGTGAAGAACTTGGCACCATGGAGCTCATCAATAACTGGGATGGGAAATTTGTCTTTTATAGTCAACTTATTGAGAGCACGAAAATCAAGACACATGCACCACTTTCCTCCATTCTTCAATACCATGACCACCGATGATGAGTAAGGACTGCTAATGGGATGAATAATACCTACCTCCAATAGTTCTTCAATAATATTTTCAATTTCATTCTTCTAGGCAAAAGGGTGCCTATAAGGATTCACATTTGGTGGTTGACTACCTAGAATCAGGGGAATAACATGATAATGCTCACCACATGAGGTGGGTAAGCCATGGGGTGTTTCAAAGACTTGTTGATGTTTGGCACGACCAACTGCAAGTTAGGGTGAATTTCCTATGTGGGGCTTGTTACTCATTTTGCATAGGGGTAATCCCAGGGAATTTCTTCAATACCCTAGTGATTTTCACCACTAAGAGCCTCAGACAGTTGGTGTACTTGTTGGTTTCATGGACATTGGTGGAGAATTCGATGATCGGTGATATAGTATTTGATGATGTATAGTCCCTTTGATGGAGCACCCTAGGGTTTGAGCATATTCAACTTTTTGGGCATCTTCACATTTCCCGAGGTAGTTCATAGTTCCTGTTATCACACAGTTTGTAGACACAAGAAAGGCTAAGGAGTAGTAGGTCAAAATGGCGAAACAAGAACCTTCCCCACCCAAAGTCACCACAATGGGGAGGTTCTTTCTATTTAGGGAGGATAGGCCCAGGGGAGATGTCCCTGGTAACCTGGGGTTTTGAAAGGGCAAAGGCTAACAACACAAAGACGAAGTTCCCCTTCACAGATTACTATCGATCAGATAGTCTCGACTAAACAACCAATACTAGAGTATAACCAAAGAAAAGAAAAGCACCTGCTTGAGACAATACAACAAGAAAACTGATACGTGCTATCTTGGTTAGTACTTCATATAAATCAATGACTATCTGATATTCAATATGAGCAATTTGAAAGTAAATGTTGACGAAGTCAATGTTTACAAGATAGCAATAGCAGTAATGTCACTTCACCAATAAATACTAGAATGATACAGCATTCAATATGACAAATCACTTCTTAACTCAATTAATGCCTTCAACTACCATTCAATTGCTCATAAGATGAAACGTTGCTGCATCAAGATGAAATAACCAAGGGTGATGTCAACAACTTAGGGTTATTAGGTTAGGGTTAGTGCAGTTAGGGTTTCAATTCAATAGAGTTTTAAGAGTGTTTGGATCCAATTCTACTTCAACGCTGGAGTTCTTAGATCAGTGCCTTAGGGTTAATGGAGTCATAGGTGAAGAATGCAAAAGTTGAAGGAGAAGAGATTTTAAAGGACTAGAGGGATAAGTTTTGAAGTGTTGCTAAAGCAGGGCTCCAAAATCATAACCCTAGGGGAGAGAGGCTCACTCCGGTGTTGCTAAAGCAAGGCCTCGTGCTCTCTCCTCCTCCCCGGCAAACAACTAGCTCAAATGAAAAGGAAAGTCAAGACAAGAGGGTTTAAAGAGGGAGAGTGTTGCTAAGGCAAGGCTCTTTCATCAAACCCTAAAAGAAAACGACCCTAGGTGTAGATAACCTAGGCCTGGGACGTCCTCTTCCTCTTGAAGTCAAAAGGTACGACTAGCTTAAGGGAAGAAGAAAAAGGAGTGTAGCTATGGCTAGGCTCTTTTCTTCTCCTTCAGTGGCTAAAAGTTTTTCTATCAGGGGACATGAGACAACGACCTACTTGTGTGTTTGTCCCCTAGGGTTTTGATTCAACAATCTTTATAAATAGATGCAAGAAATTAAACTACAACCATTCAATCAAGAAGTTTTGCAGAAAAATACTTACAAATCATCAAGAAAATAATCATGCAAACCCTAGTTGTAACACCTTCCTTCAAGAAAAACACCATAGAATGCCAAAATTCTCTTCCTTCAACAAGTGCGCCTTCCTCAAATAAGCCAATAACCCAAATGGGGCGCAAATTTCAGACCTCACCAATGAAATATCCCTGATCCCGCTGATCAAGATATTTGCTATTGTTCTAATGCTCTATCTTGCAGATCTGATACACTGGGGGTTTCTGGATGCGTTTTAGTCGTGTGTTTGAGATATTCTTCGGTTATTGCGGTTGCATGTTGGTTATTACAGGTGCATGTTGGTTATTACATGTGCATGTTGCATATTTAAGGTTTAACAATCATATAAAGGATGCATGCAAAAGTAGAGAACGTCAACGACTCAATATCATGAATAATAACAGTTCAAGCATGGAAATACAATAGCCTACTGGAAATATAGAACCTAAAAGTCAGTCAGATCTCCTCGATCAGTACTGGAATACAATCAAATAACATAAAAATACCCATGATCAGAAGATGATAGCAGATCTGATGCATGCATGGATAAATTGGCAAAATATGCGATTCCGGAGAAATACGGTAATCGCTGCCAGCTGGAAAACTCGATCGGAAGAATTGAGAGTCAAAATGTGCTCGAAATTGCTCCAATAGAAGTGCCCTAGTCTCTAGACTGGAATGGATGTCTGTCGGATCTCGGATATGACCCCTGCGACACTGGATCTGGACCCCTGGGGGGTTTGCGCCCCTCCTGGGACACTGAATGCGCCCAAAAAGATTCCACCAACGGAATCTGCTTCTATATGGCTCAAAATGATCGTCTCGCCAGATGATGAAATGGGTCGGAAGGGTTTGTCCGGATCTGCTCTGGAACTCTGCATGCAACGCCAAATGTCTGTCCGGAATAACTGCGCCCTGAATGGCTGGATGAATCGATCTGCAAGATTCCACTGTCGGAATTTGATGATAGATGGCTCAATAGAAGCGCCTTGGCTGGATCTCAAATGGGTTGGAATGAAACTGCAATCGGGACACGGGTCTCTTGCAGCTCTCCAAACCCCCAAACTAGCTTGCGCCCTCCCTGGCTGAGCTGCGCACTCTACAACGGATACTCCTGAAACGTACGGTGAAATACCTGGATGGTATCTCCGATGGGCTAGGGTGTGTCTCTCAACACCGAAACCGATCAATGGTGGTGGTTTCC
>ML779130.1:190814-205699 GCA_009831015.1 Picea engelmannii
GATCCTTCTAGAAGCGGAAGCTTCTATTAGGTCTTCTTACATCCGCCTTATTCTATTTTATTGAAAGGTCTTATTAATATTGACCTTTATTACATCCGAATACATTAATCTACCTATGTGCGGGTTAGGACCTTAACAACTGCATGCTGGATTTTGGAGCCTCGCATAATGTGATGCCCAAGGTCATTATGGATAGACTGGGCCTTGAAATTACCATGCCGTACGGAGACCTGTATTCGTTTGATTCAAGAAAGGTTAAATGTGTAGGCATGATCAAAGACTTGGTAGTAAACCTTGCACAGATCCTAGTAAAAACTATTCTGATGGATGTGGTTATTGCTGACATACCTCCGAAGTATGGTATGTTATTATCCAGGTCTTGGGGTGCTAAGCTTGGAGGATCCCTTCAGCTAGACATGACATACGCCACGATTCCCGTTTTTGAAGGACAATTCATCCAATAACACTGGGAAATGCGGTTGGCATACACGGTAAGTGATCCACATAGTCCTAACAATTACCCTGTTTATATCGCTGATCAAGATTTTGGAAATTGTATTTTATCAATTGATGACGATACAGATAAATGTGTTGAGGATTTCACAAAAAAAAATCAGACAGAAAGGGTAAAAGAAAGTGTATATAGTTGCGGAACCTGGAAAATGTATTTCGATGGTGCTTCGTCATGTGAGGGAGCAGGCGTAGGTGCAGGTGTACTTTTTGTAGCACCTAGAGATGATTTTGTCATTCCTTTCTCTTACAGACTACAGTGGGACATAGACTACACAAATAACGTATGCGAGTACGAAGCCTTGGTTTTGGGATTAGAAGCCGCCAGAAAGTTCCAAGATAAGATCGTGAATCATCGCATGTTAGTGCTAAAAAATAATCAAATCCCTAAAGCTCTAATCCCCCTAAAAAGATAATTTGATCATAATGATATGCCATTGAAATCTACATTGCAGCCTCAACTGGATGAAGTTGAAGATTGCGATATAGGCACTAAAGAAGTGCCTAGAATAGTAAAAATATCAAAGTACCTTTCTCCCGAGATGAAAGGTAGATATGTAGATTTACTCGAGCAATATAAAGACGTATTTGCTTGGTCTTATGATGAGCTGAGAACTTATGACACCACGGTGATCGAGCACAAGATTCCCTTAAAGCCAGGCGTTAAGCGTTTCAAACAGAAGCTCAGGCAAATAAATCCCATATTATTGCCTGTGGTCGAAAGGGAAGTAAAGAAACTCCTGGATGCCAAAATAATTGTACCACTCAGGTACTCTGAGTGGGTAGCCAACCTGGTCCCAGTCAGAAAGAAGAGCGGAGAAATTAGACTGTGTAGATTTTAGAAATCTAAATAAATCATCTCTTAAAGACAATTACCTGCTACCCAAAATGGACCATGTTTTAGAAAAAGTAGTCGGAGCGAATAGGATGTCCATGATCGACGGTTTCTCCGGTTACAACCAGATCGCTGTTAGCGAGCACGATAAAGAAAAAACAACCTTCACCACCCCTTGGGGTACATTTATGTATGATAAAATGTCTTTCGGTTTAATGAATGTAGGTGCTACCTTCCAGCGGGCTATGGATATCGCCTTCATCGACGGAAGAGATAAATTCGTGGTTATTTATCTTGATGATCTGACCGTTTTTTCTAAATCTGATGAAGATCATTTGATACATCTCAAGAAAACGTTCGAGAAATGTCGCAAATTCGGTTTGTCTTTAAATCCCAAAAAGTCTCACTTTGCAATGCAAGAAGGTAAGCTCTTGGGCCATATTGTATCTCGAGATGGAATTAAAATCGATCCTAAAAGGGTCGAAGCTATTGACACTATAAATATTCCTAGAATTGTAAAAGAAATCCAATCATTTTTAGGGAAAATAAATTTGTTGAGGAGATTTATCCCGAACTTTGTTGAAATTGTGAAATTGATTACAGATATGCTCAAGAAGAACAACGAAGTTAAATGGATAGCCGAAGCTAAAGCATCGTTTGCGCACATCAAGAAAATTATAGGTGAAGCACCTGTACTGGCAATCCCTGATTATCTCAAGGAATTTTTGATCTTCTCATTTGCATCCGAACACACAATCGTGACAGTACTCCTACAAAAGAACGAAGAAGGTTTCGAGCAACCAATAACATTCTTCAGTAAAAGCCTCAAAGACGTAGAATTGAAATATGACATAATGGAAAAGCAAGCATACGCTTGGTGAAGGCACTAAAGGCCTTTATAACCTACGTGTTACACTCCAAGATAATTGCATATGTACCCACCAGTTCCGTTAAGGATATATTGGTCCAACCTGATATAGACAGAAAGAGGGGTCGATGGCTTGCTAAGATTCAAGAATTCGATTTAGAGGTGAAATCGACAAAGCTTGTAAAAGGAGAATGTTTGGCTAAGCTACTAGTCGAATCAAATTTCAGAGCGCTCGGTATAAATAATCTACAAGAGTATGAAGGATGTTTGGATATGGACGAACTCGACGACCAAGTAGCTACAACCAGTATAGAAGAAAAATTTACAACTTTGGTGTGGTACAAAGATATAGTATCATATCTTCTGACTTTGAAATGCCCGAGTGATATGGCTACATCCAAAGCTAGAACGTTGAAACTGCATGCGGTGAAGTATTGTATTTCAGAAAGCCAATTGTATTGGAAAGACCCTCTGAGTTTTCTACTGGTTTGCCTAGTCGAATCGAAAACCGAAAAAGTCATAAATGAATTCCATAAAGGGGTGTGCGGAGGGCATTATGCGTGGAGAGCAACGACTTATAAAATCCTGAGAGCGGGATATTATTGGCCTAAATTATTCGCAGATGTAAGCGCCAAAGTGAGAGCCTGTGATTCATGCCAATTATTTGCAGGCAAGCAGAAACTCCCAACACTACCTCTCGTCCCGGTTAAAACAGAAGCTTTGTTCCAACAATGGGGGTTGGATTTTATAGGTGAGATTAATCCACATTCTAGCGCACAACACAAATGGATCCTGATCGCTACAAATTATTTCACCAAATGGGTAGAAGCTATTCCAACTAGAAAAGCCACAGATTCAGTGGTGATAGACTTCATGGAAGAAAACATATTATCTAGATTTGACTGTCCTCGAAAGATAGTTACAGATAATGCCCAGACATTCAAATCTATGGCAATGATTAGCTTTTTCCAAAAGTACAATATTATATTGGGTCACTCCACGACATACTACCCCTAAGGCAACGGGCTAGCAAAATCGTCAAATAAAAGCTTAATTACCATAATTAAGAAGGTGTTGAACAAAAATAAAAAATCGTGGCATCTGCATTTGAAATACACCCTGTGGGCAAACCGGATAGGCACCAAGAAATCGATTGGCACTTCTCCATTCCAAATGGTATACGGGACTGATGTGGAATTCCCCATACACCTGGCTCTACCAGTGATGAAGCTTTGGCAAGATGAAAAAGAAGAACCAAACCATGTCACAAGAAGAATAAATCAACTGATTGAAGTTCAGCAGAATAGGGCTGAGGTTGATGAAAGGCTGCAGAAATATCAAGACAACATGAAAGCACTGTTTGATCATAAGGCTAAAAACAGGGAATTCCGCCTTGGTGATTTAGTTTTGAAATGGGATGCTAGGAGGGAAGACTCAGCAAAACATGGCAAATTTGATCATATTTGGTATGGACCATTCAAAGTCTCAGCTTCTGAAGGGAAGAACTCATTTCTGTTAGAAAATTTGGACGGTAAAATCCTCAACGCCTCTATCAACGGGCGTTATCTGAAGCACTATATGCAATAAACGATTTCCAAAATTCCATTGTATATACCGGTTTGTGTTTTCTGTTTTTATAGTTTTTCGGTTAGTTTTACTTTCACCGCAAATAAAACAGGTTAGTGATCTCCTAGAAATAGAGATATAAAATATTCAACACATTGAATTCTATCAATCTTAAAACCCTGATGCTTTTCACATTGAATTTTATCAATCTTAAAACCCTGGCGCTTTTCATGTTGTCTCCTTGCAGGATTCTGGTCTACGACCCAAACATCAAAAAAAGGAGAACGGATGGTCAGGTACCAAGAAATTGATTCGCTCGAAACAGGGGATAAAAATAATTTACTAAGATGAGAACGAAATGGTAAGACAAAGGTATGAATTTCCGAAATGTCTGGACTTTAAATCATTATCACTTAGGTGGAACAACGGTCTCATGAGTATGAACTTTTTCGCCCAAGAGATAATCAAAAGAACAAAATTCTCTATGGATCATGAAGGATTCTTCTGAACAAATTAAAAATAAGTAAAATAAAGAGGAGAAGTAAAGTGACCTCGGAAAGGGTTCCAAGAGTCAGGATTGCGTTGCCACAACTAGGTTTATGAAGTCCAAAGCCTTCGCTGTCATCCTGTCCCAATCTGTGGTACCTTCCCCCTGATCCCAGACGCCTTCCCATGATTTCCACAGAGGAAGGGGAGGTTGCACTTTAGCTCTGAAAGAAGACAAACGATTCTTTAGAAGAAAGCCAAATCCTCGTGACTTTTCAAAATCTTACTGAGCAAAGATTTGTGTAGGCTAATCCTGACTCTCTTAGTTCTTTTAACAGGTTCTAAAAAAATTTAGTCTTGTTCAAAAGAAGGTCCCTGGAAATAAAATTCCCCCGTAAGTTTTCCTACAGACTAAGATGTTTTGAAGGCAGAAAAGAAACTGATCCAGAGTAATCAAAGTGAGTTGACAGACCTCTGTTGCAAAATTATACATAGATATCACCCCTGGTATACTTTATACTAATTGATTGCCCCCACTTCATGTCAAAGAAAATATAAGACGGATGGTGAAAGGAAATTTAAAAAATTGATTGCCCCCAGCTAGTCCAAAAAAGAGGCGATGAAAGGAAATTCATAAAATGATTGCCCTCATCTCAACACTTAAATGCAAAATTACAATTTTAAGTGATGAAAGGAAATTCAATAAAGAGAATCAGATAACTTCACCGGGGTACTGAACAGGCTCGTTGGCAGTGAAGCAATGTCTAAGATATCTGTAAGGCTATTATACATGAACCATACTGTACTCTGGTAAATTAGTTTTCTTTGAAGTTCGATCTACATCCCAAGTTCGCGCAGGACTCCCTGATTAAAAACATTAAAATTACTTCACCTTGAGGCAAGAAAGATCAACAGAACCTGTCCAAATTCCTAAGGTTGTTTGGGTTATCTTAAGCAGACCACAAATCAGTATCAGGAAAGAGGAAGTCAAATGGCCTAAAAGTGAGACTAAATAGTGATTGGGTTTCGAAAGCTTTCAGAGATAAAGATGTAACCCCCTTTTTCCCCTGCACCCTCTTCCTGAAAAAGTTTTTGCAGAAACAAACTAATGACGCCATTGGCCCAATAAAGGCACGTGGTCTACTGTTCTTCTCGTCCCGCAGGGAAATGAGATCCCTAGATGGAGCCTATGTTGAAACAAAGTTTATTTTTTCTTCTCTAAATCCAAACCTCATTTTTCCTGATTATGAAGCCACCCTTAGTTCAAAAAGAAGTCAAAAGGTCTTTCGGAACTTTCGGTTTTTGGAGTTCGGCCGTTCACGAAGTATGTTTTTTAACAACAAATCCTAAGTCCCGGTGCCGAAGTCCCGAAAAAGTGATGGTTTAAAAGGAATTTAACTGATCTTAAAAGTAACGATTAAAAAAGTTAACGGCTTTCCAAGCCTTCCGCATGTTCGTTTTCGGTAATCTCAACTCAAACAACTTTTAAAGTCCCGACGCATTGATCATGAAGTACCTTTTAATCATGATTAATTAAGTTTGAAACTTTTTTACGAATCGATAATCAAGAGTCGACCTTGAGTCTCTTTAAAACCCCGATCCCCGAAGTCGCGAAACTTTTAAAAGCTAATGCTAGGTTTATTAAGAAGTAAAAAGGTTTAACGATAATAAACTCCATCGCGATTTCACGATTCAGGATTTCTTGTGTTATACCTCTTGGGGACACGATGTTCGAAACTCCGAAACACGAAATCCCGAAAGAATTAAGCGCTTAAACACAGATTAACTTAACTTTAAAGTGGGATTAATGGTAATTAAATAGCTTTTCGTGTTTTGCTATTCGGGAGTTTTCAATGACATTCCTTTCAAAATCCCAGTTTTGAATTGCCGATATGTGATAGTCTCTATAACGGATTAATGAAGATATTTTGAACATAGAGTGCGTATCTCCAGGTGTACCATCTTCGTTAAAGCATTTAAGTTTTTCGGTACGACAAATTTAAGACAAGTTAAAGGTAAATAAAGGTCTGTTATTTCGAATTTCATTCTCACTTTCAGACTAGGAGCGAGTTATATCCAGAAGAACTCACGCATTTCTTCTCTGCAACAGGTTTTCATTTAGCACAGACACCATGGCACCCGGAAAAGCACCTAAGAAGATTGAAGAAGCAGCTGGAAGCTCAAATCCGGATGGAGATGTGGTATCAGACACTACACCACATGCTGTGGATTCAATCAAATCTTGGAGGCAGATTTTTGAGAGTTTGGACTATGAGATTAGAAATTGCCCCAACGATTTCAGAAATGAAAGGATTGAAAATAAACTCAGAGACATAGCAGATTCTGAGCTGCATAAGATAGCCACACGACCGAGACTCATGCCGTATAATGACATGGTATGCTGGGCTTTAGAGAAAACTGATGTTCCGACAAGGAGCATTCAAAACAGCCAAGGGGTCATCGTCGGCTCGTTCAGACCCGAGCACATCTAAGTAATGTACAAACTACCCCCTACTTCTAAATACATTTATAATGCCGAATTCATAGCAGAATTTCAAAGAAAGGAGTTTATAGAATTCGATCAAACATATCCAAATATAATTAGAGACTGGTGGGGAATTCCAACAAGATTTAGAGCCGATACCCATGGCAGTTATGCCACAACTTCGTTGAATGAGTACATGGTATATATAGCCTTGGTGCTATGTAGACTCTTCGGGAGGAAAAGCCCTACCCATTTCCCTGCATACTGGGTACCACTTCTACATGAAGTAGCCGAGGGTTTCAGTTTCAACTGGGGGAAAATTTTATCCAACAATCTAGCTAGTGAGGGTGCGGAGTACCAAATAGCAAAATCGAAAGGCCGACCTGCATCTTTTTACATGTCTACCTATATTATGGATGCGGTTTGTTACATGACTCCATTCCCTTTGATGAGCTGGAGCTGGAACCCAACTTGTGAGGAGCCCATTCATGTTTATCATTCTAAGCTATGGGAGGAGAATGCTAAAGATGTATTTTACGAAATCTGCCACTACGTAGTGATACCTCTGCACCAAATTTTGTATGGCCATGCACCCCCTCGTATTTCAGAGCAAATCGTGGAAAATCTCAGGGCGATCGCAGATTGGTTTATTAAAGAAGGTTTTTCCTATGTCAGGGTTTTCGGGTGCTCGATTCCTCCTCACGCACTTCTGAAGTTCCTTCCCGATAGATTGGTGTGCAGAGAGGTGGCCTACCAAATAGTAACTAGTGGCATTGGCACAGAATTGAAAGCGGCTCAGAAGAAGTTCTGGCTGGTTTTTCCTGTACAGATTGGGAAGTATTCATTACTTAACTTGGGTCATGCCAAGGTAGAAGCTGTAGCACTGGATGACATCAAATTAGTAGACCTTGAACTCATAAAACATGATCCTTATCAAATTGTAGGAAATCACCTTACCCACTGCAACATGAAAATGTACGAACATGAGGTTTCTCCCTGTGATGACATGTTCAAGGGAGCCAGGACCTATGAAGAAGTATTAGGCAGAGTTCTGGCATTATCACCCGAACTACAAACCAACTTTCTGACTTTCCAGAAGCACCGACGAAGCGGTTTGCCAAAGATATTACAAGAAGAATCAACAACCCCTCCTCTAGCTCAAGGAAGTGTTCCCCCAGGTTTCGGATTAGAGGCTCATGATAAAGAGACTGCAGAAGAAAATCCAAAGAAGACTGAAGTGTCCTC
Source organism: Picea engelmannii (assembly GCA_009831015.1). Taxonomy (NCBI): domain Eukaryota; kingdom Viridiplantae; phylum Streptophyta; class Pinopsida; order Pinales; family Pinaceae; genus Picea; species Picea engelmannii. Next base: position 198,810 of record ML779130.1, read on the forward strand.
ACAAAAAGCAGAAGCTTCACAATCAAAGAATCTAGGGTTTGAAACAAGTTCTAAATCCGAGACTCCTTCAAAGTCGAGTCAAACGATTCCGCTTTCATCATCATCAATTATTCCTGTTGATATCCCAAAAACAACAGGAGAAACTCAATCTTCAGAATTGAGCAGCCCTATTGCATCATTAACTCCTATACAGTCAACCTTTGGGATCTCCCATCTACAAGTCATGTATGCAAGTGACCTTACCCCTATCTCTAGAGAAGAGATAACCCCCTTCTGACTACTTTTTCAGTAAGAAGAGGAAGGTAATATTAAAGTAGGAAATGCCTTTGAGAGAAGGCACAATGGTGAAGAAACAAAGAGTGCTCGTAGATGGGCAAAACCTAGAAGAGGAAGACTTCGCCACAGAAGTAGCAGGCTCTATGGGAGCTTTGGCAACTGCCAATTTATTCTCAGTTGACTCCCTCAAAACAAGGTTGAAACAAAAACATCAAATGATAGCTCAGTTGCAGGACCAAGTAAAGCACACAGAGAATAAAATTCGAGAGGAGGTAAATCAAAGGGTTGAACACGCCCGAACTCTGGACAAAGAGGAAATGCAATCGTTGAAGTCTAGTTTGGATGAAGCGAACAAGCAGATGCAAGTGAGTCAGGTACAAGTTATTCAACAGGAAGAGTTAGTTAGATAGTTGTAGGCTGAGTTGAAGTCTATTGAAGGACAAGTTGTGAATATAACAACATTTCAAGCCCAAGTACTAGAGGTGCATGAGAAACTACAAGCAGAACAATAGGACATGCTTTCCAAAATAGAAATCGTCCAAAACTACTTCCTGGAAATAAGCCACTCACTAGATAGCACTGTTTTAAAGGAAAAAGAGGCCACAGCAGCTCGTGCTGCTTTTCAAAAGGCAGTGGTGTTTTCGGCCAGAGAGGAAGTACCAGCAATCCCAAAGCTGACGATAGATGAGCAGATCAAGGGAGACATCATGTTAAAGACATGGGAGACTAATATTGCTGAAAGCAGGAAAATGGCAAGAGAAGTTAAGAGAGAATGTGCAGAAGTATTTGATCAGCTAGATACAAAAACACTGGGCATTGGTAAAGGCGATTGTCCTGGGCTATTAGGACAGATAAATGTTGTAAGGCATCAACTGCATATCAAGGAGAGTTGGAATGAAGTCCAGCTCGAGATTTCACAATTGAAACAGCTCGACATCGCCCAAATAGATAAGTGGTTAATAAAGCCGAATCTACAGTTGCAGTCGACAAAGTTTGGCAAGGGAAAGATTGAAGATGAGCTACCCCAAATTCAGAGGAAGTTATATGTGTTTGAAGCAAAGAATACGTCAGAGCCTTCCAGGATTTTGATGCAGTTTGTGGACAGGTGCGTCGTGTGTTCGGGACCAAGCGAAGGAAGCGCTTCAAAGAAATGACGAAATAACGCATGTATGCTCGTTTTTGTCCAATTTTTAGAAAAACAAAAGTAACTGAGCAAAACGGTTCAAATTCTATATTTTGTAACCGTTAGCACGGAGGAGATTAGGAGACTACCAACCGTCTAGGGTTGATGTTTTTCTTGTATAAATACAATTTTGAAAGTGATACCAAGAGGCTTTTCCTTGGCCGATTGTATCAGAGAAATTTTTCATTTGCCAGAATTAATACAAATGCAAGTCGAAGACTCCAGATCCCATCAAGTTTGAGTTATGTGTTCTTCTGATTATTTCATATTTAATATCATTCCTTATATATCTTTGATGAATGCTTAGCTGCAATTTAGTACCACATCTACTGTGGTGATTGATTATTTTAGTCATCTAATTTGTTTATAGTTTTTCCTATGTACTGGCTATCAGCGGGTACAAGACCTGTGAATTACTTAGATTTCGATATCTTATGCTTCATTAAAGTTCTTCATGTCTTTTTCTTCTTCTGTCACAAAGTGAGATTCTTCCCTAGTTGATGCCTCACATTGTTCACAACTATATGTTTTCTTTCATTTCATGCACGGTTTTCAGTTTAGCTCAAATACGGGAAACGACCTTTGATTTTGTCACACTATTGATTCAAAATTTGAGAATTTTTCCTTACATAATCTAAAATAGAAACAACAACCAAAAAAGAAACAAATCTTTAAAACTCTTTTTCCTCTATGACAGTACTTGTTATGAGAAAACCCAATATCGAACCCGGTCTCACAGACCAAACCAGTGTCTTTAACTCTTTTCAACACCATCTTAAAAACTGCCACCACCTGGGTTGAACTTGAACGTTCATGGGCAGTCATTGAGTAGGACATTAGCATCCAGGAACAGTTGGAAGCCAGACAAAGATAACTCAGAAATCAGCCATAGCTCCTTTTCCCTAAAGAGTTGTTTTTTCCTTTCTTTATATCACACACCCTCTTTTGGATGCCTAGACTTTATACTTTCAAGCCTTAAGTATAAACTCCGGAACAACAGTTAACATGGGGAATGGTCTAGGGCAGTCTCTCTTCTTGAGGGTTACTCAAGAAGACTAGCCTGCCTCGCCAAACAGTCATTCTTTCGAAGCTCATAGTTGTGAGTAGTTTCGAAGAATGGTTCGTTTTGGAGTTTGGTGCAGGACAGTCATTTCCTTTGGAAATGGTCCGGACAGTCATTCCTTAGGGTAGATTCATTCTCTCCAGGTTGCACTTTGTTTAGTGCTGGAGGAATGGCCCAGGGTGGGGAATGGTCCAGGTTCAACAATCAGGGACAGACATTCCTTAGGGAAGACTCATTCTCTCCAGGTTGCACTTTGTTTAGTGCCGGAGGAATGGCCCAGGGTGGGGAATGGTCCAGGCTTAGAAGTCGGGACAGTTATTCTTCCTTGCTTGAGAAGAATAGTCCAGATAGCTCATCATTGATGATTTACCTTCTAGGGGCAGATAATCTTCCAGATCTCACAGATGTGAGTGGAAGAATGGCCTAGATGATTCAGTTTATATCATAACAATGTTTTCTGTGCAGGTTGATTGTTATGGAGACTGTATATCTCCTAACACTAGATGTATACTACTGTGGTGGATGTGTTCCACTGATTGTGACTATGTGTTACTGATCAAGTATCTGTGTGTTACTTGGTGTGGCAGTGTACCACTGGATTGTAGTTGTGTATTACTATGGATAGACACAATTGTGTTATATTGAATGATATTGTTCCGATTGCCTTGAAGACTATCAACAGTGTTGGAAATGATTATCAGCTAGATGGATGATCAATGGACAGAGATTTCCCAGACGAAAAATGGTCTAGGACATTTATTCTTCTAAGACATATGTCCGGATTAGAAGGATGGTTCTTGTGTCACTTTATGGAGTGAGTGACTTATCCGACATCATGTCTGATTACTCAGATGGAGTATGGTTTCGAGAGATGATGCAGCTATTGACACTGATAGTGATGATGGTGCTCATGATCTAGTCATGAGATAGTCTATACAACTACGATGATGCTACTGGGTAAATGGTATGTTTGTGCTCAAGACCATTACCTTCAAATACCTCCCTAGCTAGGAGGGAGTGTTGATATTATGGTAACTGCGGGAGGTATTTACCTCCACGTGTAAACATGACGAGAATAGAATATTCCGGGAAGCAAGAAGAAACCCTAATGAGTTGGCTAATAACCCTAGAAGACAAGTCGGCTCAAGAGGATAATTTGTATTAGGTTATTAGCCTTCAAGAGAAGAAGTCGGCCAGAAGAAATAATATATACTGAGTAAATAGGTACCCAGAATGAGAAGTCGGCCCAGGCAGTTAGCCAGAATTAGTATAAATACAGGAGGCCAGTCTTCATTCTGGCGGGCATTCTCAGAACTGCAGAGCTCACTTGTGCGCACTGCAGTTGGGCAGTTTTGTGCGCAAGTCTGGAGGAGAGTTGTCGTTGCAGCTGCTGCAGCTAGCAGATTACGCTTTGGCTTGGACTATCTCTTGGTTATGGTTTGGACTATCTGATGAGCTCTTGTTTGGTGCGCTATCCTTGGAGAAAGGTGCGCTACCCTTTGTTTGGCTATCTAGCCTAGGGTTTTCTTCTGGAATGATTCTCTGTCAAAGTTAAGGTGCTTGGAGGGTGGCTTCGACCTATGGTTGGGTGACAATAGTGATATTGTCGATGGTAAAACGAGCACATCCATTATATTCTAACACTTCTATGGTTAGAATTCTAGAGCCTCCCCTCCTTGGAGCTTAATGGACACATTATTGTTGGAGCATATGTGATGTATAAGGGCTCTTTCTTTGTTGAGGGCATAAATATTTGGTGCTTAAAGTTGGAAGTGGTGTAGTTTCTTCTACATAGGAAAGACTAGCGACTTGATCCATTGAAGGGTAAAATCTACCACTTGGAAGGAGTTTTGTATGTGTGGTAACACTTCATTTCTCCTTTGTTATATTTGTTTTTGATGTTTTATTATTTTAGTTTTTGATGTGTAATAGTTTTCTTTATATATCCTCTAGGAATTCTAGCAATCTCATTAACTTCAATTTCTAGGGTAAAGTTGAGTTGGATATTTTGGACTTCTCTTTTTAGAACTTTTGCATTAAAATTCAGCAAAGTTTAGAGTGGAGGTTATCACGTCTTTTAGCCTTACTTCCATTGCTAACACATAAGAAAATAACACCTCTTAGATACCCCCTTGACGCCGTTGCCTTTGTTGGATTGGTACTAATCTCTATTTCCTTCCATCACTCTAAATTACAAAAATATATCGTTTTACTAAAACTACTCTTATATCACCTCGTCCCTCATTGCTTAGCTTCCTTAATCCTACTAGGGATACCCTCGTTGAGTCGGAGGAGATCCAAGGGATGGGGGACTCCAAGTTAGTTATTGATTGGATAATAGTTTCTATCGGGATGTATAAACTTATCTTGAGGCCAATGTTTGATCAAATGAGAACATTGATATATTCCTTCTCTTTTGTTTCATTTGCCCACATCTACAGATAGTTCAATGCGGAAGCAGATTCAGAATCCAAAAAAATGCTAGTTACTCCAGAAGGCTTTTTGGAGATTAATGACGAGGAAGTTGGGATAACACACCTAGTTTCTTTGAAATCCCTTTCTGCCTGATACTTTTCCACTATGACCAACCTTTTTTGTTTTTTTACAGGTTATTAATTTTTTATATATGCTGGTAAATGAGGCTTAAAACCTGTTCTAGTTTTTTAGTCTTATGGACGAAAGTATGTAAGAACAATAATATGCTCATGAACTATTTTATTTTGTGATTTGATATCATGGACAACTAGTTCCACACACTCTCTATCATGAAGATGATAATCAGAGAGCCATCAACGCTTTTAAAATGTAATTTTTTTCATACTGAAATATATACTCATGATTTTTTCAAGGAAAAAAAATTACAGAGATTGAATATAAAGGTAAAGATCTAAATTTTGAAAATGTTCAAAGTACATCAATCACATGTGGGGACACTTGCACACTTCTTTGAATTTTTTTGGTGTCTTCAGTGTTAGACACGTTGGGACATGCGGTGATTCAGTGGTGGACATACAATGGAGATATGGCATAGGAAATGTGTCGTGTGTGTGTTCGACAAACTGGGCATGTCTGACACATGACACACAAGGCTGGGAGGACGTGTCATGTTTCCTAGCTTTAAAGGTGTTTCTTTTAGTATAAATTGATTTACCTAAACAATTAAAGTTTTTTTAAGTAGAACTTGCAATATTTTACAATATGTATGTGACCTACTAGAATCCACTTGCAACAAATTTTTGGAACACTATAATACTATGTATGTAAGTTGCATGTTTAGAGGTTGTTTGTTTCATCCTTATGCTACAATTTTTTGGAACACTATGATACTATGTATGTAAGTGGCATGTTTAAAGGTCGTTTGTCCTTGTGCTGAACTGGGTCACTAGGGCTTGAAGAGTTCACGCCTTGTAGGCCCTGTTATTGCACAATCTGTACTTGCTCAAATCCCAAGGCAAGTGAATGCAAGATTGGCGTAACAGGGGGTGACCTATCACTGTCACCTTAATAGGAAACCTCTTTCTATTTAGGAGTATATCAAAGTTACCCCAGGGGAGACGTCCCCAGTGACCCAAAGGGCTGATAAAACTAAGGCAAGGATGCAAGAAAATCCCTCTCTCACTGGTCACTCAAGTCAAAAGGTTCTTAAGGTCCTTAAGGGATGAAGCAACGGTAAAAATGGAGTGTACCTGCCTAGAACAAGACAACAAAGAAAATATGGCAGCTTTCTAGTACAAAAATGATGTTAGTGCTTCTTAAGACCATGAACCTTCAAAAAATAGGCTAGCTGATATAAAATTGCAGCAATGTAACAGTTTACAACAACAATAAGTATTTTGTAACAGCCACAAAAATTATGCCTTGAAATTGCTTGAAAAAGACAAGAAAAAGTAGCTTTAACTAGGCGGAATGATAGTTAATTGTCACAAGCAAATTTGACAATGTCTAGCTAGCCTTAAATGTTAATTTTGCAGAGAATTAGCTGTAGTTAGATGGCTGTAGCAATCTTTTGTAACAACAACAAGTTCAAGTGCTCAGAATTGCAAGAAAACACCATGTAAACTTAACATTTATCTAGTAGATTGTTTGACAATTCTCACAAGCAATTTCTGAATGAGTTAGGTGCAAGCTATGTACTTTGATTGATGTACTTCACTAGACTAATTCACTAGTTAACTTGTTGGTGTTGCAAATCATTGCTACAGCCATACTAATTCATGCTAATTTGTTGCAAGAGGAAAAACGTCACTGTTGCAGCACCTGCAAATTAGGGTTTTGAAAAAGTATCTCTTTTCAGCCCCCTAACCTCCTAGAAAGCTGCGCCCTCCCCCCAGGATCAATTTGGCACCTAGAGCGCACCTTTTCAGTGGC
>ML779130.1:216343-233543 GCA_009831015.1 Picea engelmannii
TCTCCAATGCACCAGCTAAGCGGAAATGCCCCCTCTGCGCGCAAGCTTTTGCCATCCCGGCTGGGTACACGTGGCAGAAGGACGAGGACGACAGGCCACCTGGCACCTAGGTTTTTATGCTCTTGGTTCCTAGTTTACTTTGTTACTGTTTTATGTATATTTGGACTGTAGCCATCTGTCCTGGTTTCCTTCGGGCAGGACAGATGCTACATTGTTTAAGTTTTATCATGCTACTTGCCTTTACGTTTTATCATGCTACTCTGCTTTACCTATGCTGGTTTCCGGTTATCGGCAGCATTTTTGGTAACTCCAGGCATACTTTTTGTACATTCTGCAAAAGCTTTTTGCCTCTATAATATAGCAGGTTACACCTTTTTTATTTAAAAAAAAAAAATTACAACCTTTTGCAACCATGATTTTAAAACTCTATAGCGTTGCTAATAAAAACTTTAAATTCAACCAATGAATCGAAATGTGGTGTTATCAACAACACCTTTTTTATTCAACGTTGAAATTACTAATTGTTTGAAACATTTTGTAACAAAAAATTAAAAAACTACCATTAAATCGAAAAGTAGTGTTCCTAACAACAATGTTTTTTTCAAGATTATAATTACAACTTGTTTAAAACAATGTCCTTAACAACCGGTATCATTATAACCAAAATCTTAAAATCAACTCTTGAATTGAAAAGTAGTGCTATTTGGAGAACTCCTTTTTTCGGGTTGAAATTACCACTTTTTTGAAATTGTTATTGTGGTTTGAACCATTGGTACCATTGCAATAGAAAACCTTCAAATCGACTTCTGAATTTTAAATTGCTACCAACAACATCCTTTTTGGGGGGTAAAAACTATAATTTAATTGAATCCATGGTTTTAATGATCAATATTGTTGCAACCAAAACCTTAAAAGTAACCTTGAATTGAAAAGAAATGTTATCAACATCTTTTTTTTAAAAATTAAAATTGCAACATTTTTTTTAAAACTACAAACAAAATCATTAAAATCAATAAATAAAAATTAGAGGTGAAAACATTTTAAATTAATTATATATAAGAAAGAAAAAAAACTGTCACACCTCCCTCGCCCTCCTTTTAAAAAATTAAAAAATATATATATATTTTGCCTCATCAAAAATTTCGATCGGGCCTCATCAAAAACTCGATCAATCCTCTGGATTGGTGATAAATCTAACTTTCCTCACCATCCTTCTAAAAAATTAAAAATAAAATTAAAACTATTTTAAAATAAGTTAAAAAAAACCGTATAAAACAACATACAACATTTTAAAAAAGGTTTAAAAATATTAAAAAAACAAAACTTAAAAATTAAATAAAACAATTAGCAATCTCTCTCATATATATATATATATATATATATATATAAACTTGATTTTTCCTTTTGTTATCATTTTTCTCTTTTTCATGAATTTGGTTGCAATAGTTCTGGTTTTTCAGGTCATGATTTCAAAAATGTTGCAATTTAAGTTTGATTTTTTTTTTATTGTTAGCACCTCTCTTTGATTCGGTGGTTGATTTTAAGATTTTTGTTCAAACGGTATGGGTTGTTAAGTTACAGTTTCAAACAAGTCGTAATTTTAACCCTGAAAAAAGTGCACTATTGGTAGCACCACTTTTGATTGGAGAGTTGATTTTAAAAAAAAAATTGCAATGGTGTCAATTGTGAAGGTTGCAGTTTCAAACAAATTGTAATTTTAACATCGAAAAAATGGGTGCTAGTAGCTACAGGTAACACCATTTTTTGATTTGGGGGGGTTGATTTAAGATTTTGGTTGTAAGTTTGTAACGGTACTGGTTGTTACGTTTATGTTTTTAAACAAATCATAATTTTAACCCCCCAAAAAAGAGGAGCTACAGGAAACACCATCTTTTTATTCGAGGGTTGATTTTAAGATTTTGGTTGCAATAGTAAAGATTGTTAAGGTTACGTTTTTAAACAAGTTGTAATTTTAACTTTGAAAAAAAAATGAGGTGCTACTAATAGCACCATTATTTAATTTGGTGATTGATTTTAAAGTTTTTATTTGCAATGGTACTGGTTGTTAAAGTCACGATTGCAAAAGGTTGTTAAAGTCACGATTGCAAAAGTAATTTAACTCCAAAAAAGGTGAATCTAGAAGTAAGATGATGAAAAAGTGCAATCGCTAAAAAATGAAGACTGAAGACTAGAAGATTCTCTTCAAGTTCATAACTTTGTTTGAAATATTCTGGTTTCAACTTTGAACTACTATTTGCAACCATGATAATTACGATACATTGAAACTTTCTGGTTTGAACTACATTCTATAGACTTTAGGTTGATAATAGTTGCCCTGCTTACATAAGATATTTTCCGGAAAGTCTGAATTCTGGAAATCACATTGATTATGTATTGGGGACATGGTTTTGTGGGATAGTACAATATGTTAGATTTCATATTTCAATTATGTAGAAGTTTGTATGACAATTATTTTGTTGCATACAAAAGTTATCACCTGCAAGTATATCAAAAGCATTTATCAACATTGTTGTGAATTTGGTTAACAGCAACAATGTTATATGTTTTCACTGCACTGTTGAATTGGAATGGGAAGAAATAAATAATTGGAAGATATATGTAAGATTTTGATAAGAGTATTGTATATCGGTTAAATTGGAATCGGAAGAAATAAATAATTGCAACTATATCAAAAGCGTTTATCAACATTGTTGTGAATTTGGTTAACAACGACAATGTTATATGTTTTCACTGCACTGTTGAATTGGAATGGGAAGAAATAAATAATCGGAAGATATATGTAAGATTTTGATAAGAGTACTGTATTTCTGTTAAATTGGAATCGGAAGAAATAAATAATAGGAAGATATATGTAAGATTTTGATAAGAGTACTGTATATCAAATTGACTATCCACTTTTTGTGATATACTTGAACTGACAAGTAACAACTAATAAGATTTATTCGATGTTTACCTCAAGAATAAATGGATTTTGTTACAGCAGGACTGACTTTGGTACTTTGTTTTTTGTACTGTTCAGTAATCTTGCAGAGGACCAAGTGTCAAGGATTTCCACGGGCTGTGTTGTATGAAGTTTGCACAAAAAACAGGTGGGCAGTACCTACATTTGAGTTAATTGAAGAACGAGGCTTGCCTCACATAAGAAGGTGACTGGAATGTCTCATGAAAATTTCTGGTTCAAATAAAGTTCTTGGAAATAGGATCTGACTTTATTGCTTTTCTTTATCTTGCAGCTTTGCCTACAGTGTCCACATTCCTTGCACAGAATTTGTAGAAGTCTGCGGAGAAGCGAAGCCTAACAAGAAGAGTGCACAGGATGCAGCTTCTTTAAAGATGCTTTGTGAGCTTCAGAAGAAGGGAATCTCTCTAGAACCAGACTCTGATCAAACGTCTTATGATTTAGTGTGAATTACAGCATGGGAAATTGATCATCTTGCATCGGAACTGGAGACCATAGAGAGCTTTGAGTCTGTCTTTGCTTTGGGCTGGAGGTGCTGTAATATATATCCAGAGAGTATGGATGCTTCTACAGTACAAAGTGTGTATCCTCATGATTGAAGCGTTGCATGAATACATAAAATATTATTCTTGTTCTTATGAAGCTATATTTACAAGAGCCAGCATGCATTTATGCTACGCCAGCTGATTGCTTGCTCTTACGAAACGCAGCATGCAGTAATGTTACACCAGTGGATTGATGAAGACAAATATGGTGTTGACATGATAGTCCTTCATGTTTGATTGAAACAAATATGGTGTTGACATGGCATGAGATTCTAAATCTGTATTAGTCATTCTCGGTCCGCAGTATTTATCATAATGCAGACCTTTACACATTGGTTGGAAAATGGGGTCGGAAATTGGTGTAGGTCCGATGGGAAAGCGTAGGTGTTTCATAGTCTGTGCCAAGATTCAAATCTCACAAAGACATGTTCACTTCTTGTAGCGTCTTGTACACAAGTATGTTGCTTTTTTGTGGATAAGACATATTTACAAAGACATGATGTTCGCTTATTGTAGCGTCTTGTACACAAGTATGTTGTTCTTTTACAAAGACATGTTCACTTCTTGTTGGGTTGTACACAAGTATGTTGTTCTTTGTGGATGTGGTAGCTGTATGGTCTGGTGCTGTTGTGGATGTGGTGGGTGTAGGGTGTGGGTGAATTTGGTGGAATCAGTATTTTTTAGTGGCGACATCTTAGCCAAAGTGTTTTTGAGCCCGGTGAATGTTGGGTTTCATACGCAATCATGTTGTTCTTAGTGGATGTCGTCAAGTGCGGGGACTGGGTGAATTTGGTGGAATATGTATTTTTCAACTGTATAGCCAAAGTGGTTTTGACGCTGGTGAATGTTGGGTTAGGTCTCGTACACAAGCATGTTGTTCATTGTGGATGTGGCCGGAGAATTTGGTGGAATAGGTATTTCTCAGTTACATCTTAGCAGAAGTGCTTTAAGCCCGGTGAATATTGGATATTTCTGTTGGGTGCTTTTGAGCCCGGTGAATGTTGGATATTCTCGTTGGCCTTTCAGCCGAGTTTGATGAATGTTGGATACTCATCTTGTAACCCAGGAACAGTTCATTGTAACAAGGAAGGAAGGTCACCCTCCCAATATTCCCATAATGGGGAAGTAACTTGGAAGGTCACCCTTCACCAGTTCGAAATGTAAATATTGAAAAAAGGGCCTAACTTGCTTGAGGCAGTGAAAGAGTAACGCACTCCGCAACCCACAACCTTCATAAAATGTTGAAAAGGGTTGTTCGGGTCCATCTTTTGCAGCCTCAAATAAAATCCTGATAAATTAGGCACTGCTTGGGAAGTTATTCCGCTGAAACTTGATACTGCATTCTAACCTTCGATAGTTATCTGTTCAGGTTCTGCCAATTAATTTTTAAACTTTATTTTCTATGTTATGTATGGCTTCTGGTTATGGAATCCTAAATGCTTATGTTGTCTTTGATTTTGACATCCTTAAGCACACCATTATATTTATATGCATATTAAGCCCCCACTCATGTGGCTTCGTAGCTTTCTCTTATTAAACAACATTGAAGAAGCTATTTATGGAAGTCCATACATATCCTCATGAGCATTGAATAATTCTGGATGCTTCTTTTCATCACAGGACGTTCAGATTTTCATATCAATAGACTGGTACTTATTTACATTCAGCGAATCCTTGCAAGCATCTTCAAACCCTCATCAATAAAAGGGTCGTTAAAATGTTTCCCCAAATAGCATTTTGCTTTATAAGAGCATAGCGAGCAAACTCCAGCTGATTGGAGCAATGAAAACGTTAGAATAAACTACCATATTCACTTCGTATTAATGTGATTTGTCCATTCACAAAATATCATCTTCACTAATACATCACTGCATAAAATTGTTAACAAATAAGTAAAAAATTCATCTTAATGCAATTTGTCGTTCACAATATAGGGCTTACATATAAGTTGGTTCATTTACAATACATCATACATAAACTATCATCTTAGTGCAATATCTCATTTACACTAATTTACAAAACATAATATATATAATTGATTGAGAAAATGATACATGATAACATATAATAATTTACAAAACATAATATATATAATTGATTGAGAAAATGATACATGATAACATATAAATTTCAGTGTTTCATGATCTTTATCTTAATAGAGTAGTGTATCGTATCTTTATCTTAATAGAGTAGTGATGTTTATAATTACTTATAACTTTGTTCATTTACAAAACACAATACATATAATTAATTGAGAATATGGTTACACACAATTATTGAGAAATAATTATAATTAATTGAGAATATGGTTACATACAATTCTTACAAAACATAATACATATAATTGGTTGAGAAAAGTGATACATGATAACATATAAATTTTAATATATTGATCTTTATTAGAGTAGTTAGGAGGAAGTGATATTTCCTACTAGAATATGGTTACACACAATTATTCAGAAGATGGTTACACACAATTCTTACAAAACATAATACATATACTTGGTTGAGAAAAATGATACATGATAACATATAAATTTCAATATATTATGATCTTTATTTCTTTATTTTAATAAACATAATACATATAATTGGTTGAGAAAAATGATACATGATAACATATAAATTTAAATATATCAGGATCTTTATTTCTTTATTTTAATAGTAGAGTAGTTAGAAGGGAGTGATATTTCCTAATTGAATGTGATTACACACAATTATTGAAAAGATATAAATTTCAATATATCATGATCTTTATTTTTAATAGTAGAGTAGTTAGAAGGGAGTGATATTTTCTACTAGAATATGGTTACACACCATTTTTACAAAACATAATACATATAATTGGTTGAAAAAAGTGATACATGATAACATATAAATTTCAATATATCATGATCAATTCTTACAAAACATAATACATATAATTGGTTTAAAAAGGTGATACATGATAACATATAAATTTCAATATATCATAATCTTTAGTTAGGAGGAAGTGATATTTCCTACTATTATAATGGTTAATTGGTTGTGGAATGAATATACTTATTATTTGATTTTTTTTTCTATATATAAAAAAATCTTTTATACTTTACAAATCACATACTTAACATTTATACATATTAAAATTATTCTTACAACATATTTATACTTTTCTATAACTACATATAATAACTAACAAACTAACAAATTTAATGGATAAATATTGTTGTACATATATTTAGTAAAAAATTACAATGTAGTATTTAAAAACAAATTAACAAGAACCAATGTATGATTATTTTATCTATGCCACAAATAATTGTTTGATAATTTTTCTATTCTCTTAGATAATTTTAATTTTTTCTTATCTTATTTGAAGTGTTTTTGTCGATAATTTTCTATTCTTCTAAATAATATTTAATTTGTTCTTATGTGTTTTAAAAAAAATGATTGATGTATATTATAAGAGGTGGTTAATATGTAACTTCCAATATATTATGATTCAATGAAGAAAGACATGAGGTAGTGGGGTTTCCTATTAATATAGTGGTTGATTGGTTAGAAGGTAAGATGTTTGTTATTCGACCTTTTTTTTTAGTAAAAATTTAAAAAATTCCCAATCATGATCATTGGCAATACTACATAATACCTCTTTCATATACTTAAAAAATATTTATCACTACCCCTTTTCACAATGCTTATTATTAAGTCAAATACAACATTTATGCATTTTGGAATTGTTTTTACAACATAAAAAATTCTCAAGTATCATGACTTCATATGAGCCTTATCCAATCTTTATATTTCATAAGAGCATTTTCCAATCCTAAGAGCACTCTTCACTATAACATGACTTTTCTCTTAAAAAACAATTTGAGTTTAATCCCTCCTTCAATCTCTTTTGTTTGTTCTTTGCTCTCCATTTGTTTGTCCACTGCACATTTTGCAAGATTGTTCTTCCTAGTGATTATAGTCTATTACACAATTTCAGTCTTCTTTGTTCTTTCTTCACTCTTCACCTGTTTTCCATGGCGCATTTTGGAAGCTTTTTCTTTTCGGTGATTGCAAGTTATATAACACAAGGTATGGATTTTAATTTTAAATTTCTTCGTGACATGGCTGCTATGATTACTGTATTTGGTTTACTTAGCAATTTCATTACCCACTCAAATGGTTGCTACAATATTGGTTGATAGTTGGATGAAGAATACATCAGTCAATGGTTGGATGAAGCATAATAAAGTGAACACATATAGTTGCTACAATATTAGTCGACCATTGGATGGAGCATAATAAAGAACAAAACATATGGCTTACTTTGCAATGTACTTATACTTTTTGTACTAATCATGCTTGGAGAGTAATATTGAAGGGGATAAGTCTTAACATCTCATTCTATGTCGTTTTTTCTCATTACATTCCCTTATCAATGCCTTGAAAATGACTTATCCCACATGGATCCATAATGATGTGTGTGGCCCCATATAGGACCTTATTCATTCAGAAATATGTTAGAACAAAACACCCACCCTTGCTTGACCAATGAAGTGCTATCTCTTCCTAATCACCCAATTAGAGAAAGAAATGAAAGCACCCACACAACAACTATATATTGTCTATGTAAGATTCAAATTGAGATGTCAGATTCAATTTGATGAAGTGTTTGATTTATAGTTGTTGGGTTGATCATTTGGCACCCAATCCTCACGTAAAACATCAAATAAGAAAGTGTTGGAGGTTGATAATGGTTTTGTTAAAACCTCAAACCATTTACGATTTGGGCTTTGCTAAAAAAATATTTGCAAAATTCAAGAGAATTTTAATACATTAAAAACATTAACAAATTTATTGCCAAACAACATTCAAGTATTATTTCATGACATAGTTTTTCTTGTGACTTTGAAACAATACCTATGTACATTTGTATACCAAACTAGTGTACACGTGATCTAGGAGGATCCCTAATCCCCATAACTGTTCCATTCACAGAAAATCCCAAGCAATGTGGTGCCAACCAAGCAATGCAAGACGTGTTGATGCGTTGTCATCTCCCTCACGAAATTGAGGCAAGTCAAAGATCCTTCTAGAGAAATATGTGGGTGGATTTGAAGGGATTCTCAGTTATGCTACACTTCAAGAGCTAGCACCTAAAGCTCGACCAGATGATCTGCATGGCGCACTCAGAGCACAATTGTTCTAAAAAATTCAAGGAAAATCTCTCCCATGTCTTTGTGTTGGCAAACTTCGACGGAATTGTTGTCAGATCTATTGTGAAATACTAAGCAGACATCTCTTTTCTAGTGGGGAATTGAACTCTAACTCACCATCCAAAGAGAGATAGAGCCATGGCATAATGCCCATTCTAAGATTCATGGCTCAACTACGTACGATGTTGTGACAAATCTTATTCAATGGTGGACAAAGAAGATATTTCAGTTCATAAACGATGCTTTGGTCATGGAATTCTTTGTGAATCCATATGATGTGCCCAAGATGGAGTTGGTGACCATGAAGAAACCTTGCAATACTTCCATGCGATCGGCCCCAGAGAACCCCTTCATTGGGAGAATAAGGAAAGTTTGAGTTCATTGACTGTGGGAAGAAGCCATTGTTATCTTCCTAGAGGACATCAAATACCATTTTTGCATATTGAAATCCAATATTGATGTAAATAGGTGAAATGATGTACTTTGCATCCTTCTTAATGGATTAGTTTGTCAATTGAAGAAAACCTGAATACGTGGCCCATATGGGTGAACTCTGTTATCAATTTGTTGAGTTTTGATTGTGTTATTTTAGTTATGGTTTTAAATTTGAGTCTTTAAATGTTGATCTTTAATTAATTAAGCCAATTTTAAACGCAATTGAGGGAAATTGAGAAGCTAGTTATACGAATCTGAATTAGTGGGTTTTTTTAAATGAAGCCTTTAGCACTAATTTCATATCAAGACATCAAATGTCTTAGTTTTGATTACAACATTAAATCATTTGAAAAGGAAATGCTACTCTCTATGAACGTCTTAGTTGGATTGTACAACCTTTTTAATGTTTATATGATTGGATATGAGAGATTCTCTCCAACCAGTTGGGTCCTATTTTGGTTTGTGGTTGAGATATTCTCTCAACAGTTTGTTAGTGTGCTAAGATAGTTTTTTTTTTTTTTTTTAATCTTAGGTCAAAGCTCTATGTATTTATGTTTGTACAATTATTTGTTGAATATATCACTCAACATAGTTTTCATGTGTGAATAAACAATGTCTACTCTCTTATTTCTCTCTACACTGACTTCTTCCAATGCTTAATTTTACAATGTAGAACCCATAGTTCCAACAAGTCATGTTGTTGCTTATTCAAAGTCTACAATGGCTCCACTTATAGCTATTGGATTGTCATTAAGATCAAGTGTCATTTTTTCTTCCACCTCTTTTCCAAGTGGCATGGCATCTTTCTATGATTCACTAGGAATGGTTTTATTTTCTACAACCCTCTCCCAATCCATAAGTGCAAAGGAAACATCTCCATACTTTAGACCTTATTTAGCTTTATGAAACCCTCTAGCATGTTGAGCATGACACACCTTAATCTAAATACTAGGCCAAATACATGTATGGAATCCAAAGAGGATGTACAAATCCAGAGAAAATATTGTAGTTCATATTCACTTGAAAATTACAGCCATCATGTCTATTTAGCATTTAATTTGGGATAAGTGAACAAATTCTTAGAATATATTTTCATCTTGAATCATCATACTAATAGATATTGTCTTCGTCTTTGAAAGACATGGGCAATTGCAACTGACTCTAAATAATAAATTGGGTAGTTTAACTCATGATCTTTTAACTTCATTTACTCATAAGCTATTAGTTTTCCTTATTGAGTCAAAACTCCACTCAGACATTCTAAAGATGAATCAATATAGACTGCAAAATCTTACAGGTCAAAAATGGAAGTATGAGATTATTTGTGAAAAAATGTTTCATATTTGCATCTTCTTTGGAACAATCTTCCATCCACTCAAACTTCTAAGATTTCATTTGTAAAGAAGTGGTTGTGTTGTTTATCCTTGAAAAATCCCTCCTAAATATTCAATAATAATTAACCAAGCCCATGAAACTCCTAAATTATCTATCATTGGTTGGGATTAGACATTTTGTAATGGATTTAATCATTTTGGAATCCACTAATATCCGTTCTTCCAATATAATATTACCAATATTTGAATCTTTGTCTCATTGAAGGAACACTTGGATAGATTTGAGTACAATTTATTTTCCCTTAAACATCATAATATCAATGTCAAATGTTTCTCATGTTCCTCCTTGATCTTAATTGACAAGGTCAAAATATTGTAGAAGAATACCAACATAAACTTGTCTAGGTACTCAAATAGGTAAGAGATATTAAATATCTTTCTCTCCATCAAATACCACAACATTTTCCTTTTGTGAGTGTGTCAGAGAGAGAAATATTCTAAGCATAAGATAGATCAAACCAAGAACAAGTGAGTACAATTATTTATGGTGTCCTTATGCTAAATCTCGTGTATAAGAATGAATGAAAGATTACACACAAAAGAGGTAGGGTGCTTTCCCCAAGGAGAAGTTATGGGCCTACATTGAGCAGGGACAAAATTGAAAATTGCCCATTTGCGGCTTGGAAATAAAATTCTTGGGGCTGAAATGTTGTGATACACATTGAGGGATTTCCAAAGGTTCAAAGAGAACCTTGATTGGAATATGTATGAGAGAGTTATGACCTTAGGATTATTTATTTGTTCAATTATATAGTATCTATTGGAATTTCAAACAAGGAAATTTCCAATGAGAAGCATACTAAAAACATAGAATTTACTCTATATTCTCATTGGATTGATTACAAGTACCACCAAATAGGTATCTTTCAGATATGTCTTCAGAAAGCAAGGATAATTAAGGAGGAATAGGAGAAAGTGAGACATTGTCGAGGAAGTAAACTTTCATATAGCTAGGGATAACTATAACAAAGCAAGTTTCAAAGAACAATGCTAATCTTTCCCAAAAATAGCCTACGATATTCTTTCAATAACTACCAACTAGTTATAAGAGGTATTATCCAATTCAGATGACTAATTGGAGACGATCCTTTTTTGTTTTCCTTTCTCCACTTGTCCTCATTCCTACTTCAGATTGTAGACTTGCACACACAAAAACAACAAAACTTTCTCAAACTATTGATAGAAATAAAAATGAATATAAAATAAATATTTTAACTAACTTAATCATGTAAATTAGTTCCTCTACTAAACATTGAAAAATATATTGAATTCAATATGAACAAATCATAATTTAGGAGAGGGAAAGAAGAGAGATCTTCATTTTATTATCAAGAACAACAATACAAAGAAATGTACTTGATTTTGTTGTCGTCATTGTTTATAACCGTCGTCTAGATTCCTACAATCCTGGGCCACTCAAGACTACAACACCTCCAATGTTATTATCCTCATGAATATGAGGAAGATCAAGGGATCTTATGCCTCAATGATACGAATGGGAAATGAATGTTGACAAATAGGGGTTTCTAGGGAAATGCAAGTCACAAAAACCTCGAGAATATAATTCCTTGGTTGGCTGGGGCTAGATGATTACTCTGGCATAACAATATTTCTTGTACCTTCCTCCTTCCTTTGCATTTATTTTATATCATTTCAAGATGGTTGAGACCATTTTTCTATCAGTTTTAGGGAGTTGTAAAGTTAATTTTCCCATAAACTTCGCTCGAGAGCACCTAATTTTTTCATCTTTTATATTTTTTTGGTACTTTGGAATGCACTTTCACCTTTAATAAAGGGAAAGGGAAAGTACTCGCACCTTTACTAAGCAAAAGGAGAGAGTGGATTGTCGGAAAGGATTTTTGGCAGAGTTTTGGGAGGGCCCAAGCAACAAAAAAGGGGATATGAAGGGATAATGGTCAATCAAAAGCATCTTAGCTACTGAGGTGGAAAAATATACTATAATAAATATGCCCCAATGTGTGAGGTTAGAAGGGGAGCTAATGGCCAAAATACTTTATAATATTGCAAAGGGAGTAGTTGAGTGGGATTAGGCAAAGTTCACCAAATTGTGGACCAGGAAAGAACCTACAATAGAAACCGAGATATCATATTACTCTCTTCCCAAGGAAGGCATATCGATGCTCATGTGTGGAAAAACATGGCCGCCAAATCAGGTACATTGTGGATCCATGAATTATATATAAAGAAATGATCATGACCATGCAAAAGACACAAGGTGGATCCATGTCAAAATAGATCATATCCATGAACAATACATAGTGGATCTATGTCTCAAAATATATTAGGAGGATAATTGAAGCAATGAGATGAACAAATTGATCCTATGAAAGTACCAATGTCATATGGGTGAGTGGTATTTTCTTTCACAACTCAAGCAACAATATAAAATGGAGATTCTACTATGGCCCAAGGTATTCAATTATAACTCGTTGAAGGTATGAATCTACACCATGTGAATAAATGTGTTGATGTTGAACATGGGAGAAACTATTTGATTACTGCTCATTAATGTATACCATTAACAAATGTGAGATAAACCACTAATAATGATAATGGGCATCAAGGTACCTAATACATTCTAGCAAGTGTGAATAGAAGTTTTGTCATTGAACACTTGAAGAATCTATCGATCAGGGGAAATTGGTGTATTCCCACTATCAATAGCAAGGGATCATGCCACTAATGACTGCAAGCCCCAAGGTACTATAAAGTCTTTATATCTTGCTCCCATAGCAAATGAGCCGAAGTCAATGGGAAGAGATCCACTTGAAGGAGGGAATTAGGGAATCCCTCGTCATCCAACATGAACAAACATAAGGTGAAACATTTGGAAGGTATTAGATGAAAGAGTTGGAAGAACACACCACCAAGTATGTCTCTTACATGTGCTAGATATAATAGCACACAAAAGAGACCCTCTTAGCAACGATCGATAATGAAATTCATTGATAGAGAAAAGGACTTCCATCAATGATGAAAATGGAAACGAAGGTACAACATGAATCCCAATATGTGAATAAAGGTCTTGTCATCGAACACATGGGAAACCACATAGTCAATGACCAATGATGAGTTGTCATTTTTTGAGTGAAAGGTAACCTACCAATGATGAAAATAGGCCCAGGGTGCTACGACTCTAGGTCAAACTCCTAGAGCAATGTGTCGTAGTCAATAAGAGATGGCATGCTAGTGAGAAGCCAATGGGGACTATTATCCCCTAGCATAGGGATAACTAAGGAGATCACTTCTCGAGGCCCACAAGTCCTGGACATGGAGTACTGAGAGCCAAATGACTTAATCATAGCCCCTGAGGGCCCCTCTTTTCTTCAGTGTAGTCCACATATCACCAACAACAATATCCATCACACTATCTTGGTCCTGAAGTAGCAGTAAGTCTTGCTCCATGAGGTAATGAGTCTGGGTATCATGGTATGTATCACATTGATTTTTGAAGCACTTGAACATGTTGTATTTGAATCCTTCTTCATTTCATGACGTTTTCTTGGAAATTATGTTATTTTCCTTGTTCAAACCTGGAAGGGTGACACAATGCCCTAGTAAGTTGATTTCCCTTTAGGATGGGTTTCTATTGGGTGGGCCTTTGAAGAGTCATCATTTGTTCCCTCCATACTTACAAATTTCCATATTTAATCCCTCCATCTCCCCTTTCCTTTTTGGGCATTGGGATTGGCTACACTATGAAGGGTTGTACCTTACCTTGTGGGAAGAAGGGGATAAAGGCCCAGAGGATAAAAGTAGCTGGAAAGAGTTAAAAGCCAATTTTGAAACCTTTGAGATGCTTCGCCCAGGGATCCCCGAGAAATCAGTGAAAATATGCTCAGTAAGAAAAGGGGACCCACTGTTAGAATATGAAGGATGTGTGCTCGTTTTACCATTGACAATACCCTTGTCACCCAACCATAGGCCAAAGCCACCCTCCAAGCACCTTAACCTTGACAGAGAATCATTCCAGAAGCAAACCCTAAGCTAGATAGCCATACAAAGGGTAGCACACCTTTCCCCAAGGATAGCGCATCAACAAAGGTTGATAAGATGTTCCAAACCCTAACCAAGAGATAGTCCAAGCCAAAATGTAACTGCTAGTTGCAGCAGCTGCACCAACAACTCTCCTCCAAATCTGCGCACAAGACTGCAACTGCACTGCGCAGAACTGACTCTCTGCAACTGTTGATATGTGTCAAATGAGAGACTGGCGCCCTGTATTTATAGTGATTCTGGCAGACTTACTGGGGACAAATTCTCCTTCTAGGTACCTGTATGTTTAGTATATTATTATTATTTATGGCTGACTTCTTCTCTTGGAGGCTAATAACCTAATATAAATTATCCTCTTGAGCCGACAAGTCTTCTAGGGTTATTAGCCAACTCATTAGGGTTTCTTCTTGCTTACTAGAGTATTCTATTCTCGTCAGGTTTACACATGGAGGTAAATACCTCCCGCAGCTACCATAATATCAACACTCCCTCCTAGCTAGGGAGGTATTACAGGTAATGGTCTTGAGCACAAACATACCATTCACCCGGTAGCATCAACATAGTTATATAGACTAGATCATGACTAGATCATGAGCACCATCATCATCATCAGCTGCATCATCTCTCGAAACCATACTCTATCGGAGTAATCAGACATGATGCTCACTCCACAGAGTGATACAAGGGCCATTCTTCTAATCTAGAAGAGTAAATGCTCTAAACCATTTTCCTTCTGGAAAATCTATGTTCATCATTCATCTGGTTGATGATTATCTCCAATAAACTGTTGATAGTATTCAAGGAAATCAGAACAAAAATAGAACTCAACTGTGTCTATCCATAGTAGTACATAACTACAATCCAGTGGTACACTACCACACCAAGTAACACACAAGTACTTGATCAACAACGTATAGTCACGAGCAGTGGAACATATCTACCACAATAGTATACATCTATTGTCATACAGTCTTCATAACAAACATCTGATAGCAACCTGTACAGAAACAATGTTATGATATAAATTGAATCATTTGGGCCAATCTTTCACTCACATCTGTGAGATTTGAAAGAATATTTGCCCTCAGTGTAGAACATCAACAATGGGCTATCTGCCCTATTCTTCTCAAACAAGGAAGAATGATTGTTTCTGATTTCTAAGCCTGGACCCTTCCTCACCCTGGGCCATTCCTCCTACATTAATCAAAGTGCACCCTGGAGAGAATGTATAAACCCTAAGGAATGCATGTACCTGATTGTTGAGCCTAGACCATTCCCCACCCTGGGCCATTCCTCCTACACTAATCAAAGTGCACCCTGGAGAGAATGTATAAACCCTAAGGAATGACTATCCAGACCATTTCCTTTGTTAACCACAAGAGGAAAAGATTGTCCTGTGTCAACCTCCAAAACAAACCATTCCTCATGTTAACCATAACGAGAAATCGTTGTCCGGCGAGGCAGGCCAGTCTTCTTGAGTAACCCTCAAGAAGAGAGACTGCCCTAGACCACTCCCCATGTTAACCACAATGGGAAGTCGTTGTCTATGATACCTCAACAATCTGGACCATTTCCCATGTTAACCACAATGGGAAATCGTTGTCCGTCAGAAAATCTCAATCCACTTTCCTAACAGGAAAGAATCTGTCCAAACTAGACTATTTTTCAATCTTGAAAATGAATGTCCTCAATAATATTTTCAATGCTCCCTCCCAACCTGGGAGTCATATCTTCCTTTCTCAATAAGGAAGTCGTCTCCATGAGCTCCAACTTGAGTATGCAAACTCTTTCATCTTGGATAGAAGCTTTACCAAAATGTCTGCTTATCTGCTCATTTGTGGAGATATGTATTGGAGAACCACTTTCTCCTTTCTGGACTTCATCACGGATAATGTAATGCTTGATTTTAAATGTACTTTAGTTTGGAACATTGATTTTCTATGAAGGCTTCATGTAGCTTTGAACAATAGAGTATATCATTGTTGGAAAACTGGAACATATCCATGTGGCACTTCTTCTGTCATCATCAGATCTGATCTACTAAGTAATCATCTTGATGTTATAGGAAATCTTCACCATGCTTTTGTTGTGCATTGGAGGTTCTCCACCAAGTTATCTTATTCTATCTGCATACAAGGGTCTCTTTCTGGTATGGCTCAAAGTCTTGAGATTTATCTTCATACGCACTTTATTCAATTTCTCTGGAGAACATTCTTTGTATTCATATGATGTAGAACTCCAACTTATGGATGTTGTGGATGATATAATGAATCATGTAGATATAAGTCTGGTTTACTGTAACAAGTAATCATCATAGTCTTATCCCTCCATCTGGGAGTGATCTAAAAATAATAAAGGCTTGTATTCTTGAAAATATTTGCAAGTTTTAATTCAAGTGTTCTTATGCAAAAGGATCAATTTGCAAACAACTTTTATAGAAATTACACATTCAAGATGCATATAATTAGCAGCAAATAACAGTGAACAAAAAACACATAACACAACAAATGATAAAGGAGTTCAACCCTCTCTTGGGCTACATCTCCTGGTCCAACTTCCAATGGATCTTTTGTATTATTCGCTCAAAGTGCTAAAATATGTGATTTACATGTTGGACAACTGAGAGGGGGGGGGGGGGGGGGG
>ML779130.1:240405-272629 GCA_009831015.1 Picea engelmannii
CCTCAATCTGACGAATCCAGTTATCTAATTTCTCAGCATTTACCTCTCCATTGTACATTGGCAATTCAAATTTAATATCAAGCTTTAACAAAGGAATTTGTGGAGGAGTTTTACCATGTCCCTTTGGAGAATTTGGAAGAGGTGTAGAACTGGTAGAAGAAGAGGAATATGGAGGTGAGGGTGGTGGAGAAGCACCATTCCCTCCATTTCCATTTGGATTTTTATCACCATTGTCTCCCTTGTTCTTTGAAGGGTTGGAGCCTTCACCTTGCAACCTGGTATTCCTTTCTTCCTTCAAGACTTTCATCATTTCTCTCATTTCCATGAAATCCTTTCTGAGATCTTCATCTTTTGTAGGAATATGTTCATGACTCTCTTCACGAGCCATACTTGGTGAATGCCTCCTTGAAGCTTGAGGCGATGATATAATCTTTCTTCTTGAAGGATGAGAACTTGGCTCTACAAGTTGACCTTCTCCTCTTGTGAGTTTCAACCTTGTGAGAATCAGAAAACAAAACACTTGCAAATAATCAAGCCTTAAAAAACCTAAGCTCTGATACCAACTTGATCTGAAAATAATAAAGGCTTGTATTCTTGAAAATATTTGCAAGTTTTAATTCAAGTGTTCTTATGAAAAAGGATCAATTTGCAAACAACTTTTATATAAATTACACATTCAAGATGCATATAATCAGCAGCAAATAACAGTGAACAGAAAACACATAACACAACAAATGATAAAGGAGTTCACCCCTCTCTTGTGCTACATCTCCTGGTCTAGCTTCCAATGGATATTTTGTATTATTTTCTCAAAGTGCTAAAATATGTGCTTTACAATGCTCAAAATTCCAAATAGATGGCTCCAATGGCTTCAGAACGTCCAAAAACCACTAGCTGGGCTTTTTTGGCACCTGATTTGGCCAAAAACTGAAGAAGATAGGCTTCCTGGAAGTTCCCCTTCAAACTTGTTGTCTCTGGATCGCCAAAATGCACCTCTGCATCCTCAACCTAGCCTCTACACTCATATTTGTGCTAAAACCTAGCACTGGGCGCAACCACAAAACTGTGCGAACTGTAGGACGGTTAGGGTGCACCTAGCCCCTAACTGCCAAGCCATTGGGCATGTGGCTTACCATATGACCACACCTGCACATAACAAAGGGCCAAGGTTTAAAATTATGGAAAACGTGCCAAGTGGTCAAGCGAGCGGGCTCCAAAATCATTTGAAAAACGCGTGCGGTAGTGGTTATATGGTGGCTATATGTGACTGGGGGCTGGGGCTTAGCCCCGGCCTGGACCGCGCCCCAAATCAAAACAAATCAAATTCAAATAAATTTAAAACGATATAGTGGTAAGAACCACATGGGTGGCACGCTGGTTGGGTGGCCCTTCCCAAAGCTTTACCCCTGCCCAGAGGTCGCGGGGTCGAGTCCTGCCAATTACATAAATTTTAACCATTACCCAGGTGACACGTGGCAGCCCTTGTTTGGGCCACGTGTCACCAATCCATTCGCCACCAATATGCCACGTGTCGGATGCCGATTCATCCACATGTCTGCCACTCAACACCTACCACATGTCGTATGGCTATGCCAACTCAGCTTTTGCTACGTGTCGTATGACCCTGCCACGTCAACATCCATACGGACTGTACAGTCATCACATTTTTTTTTGGCTTGTTTGACGATTTGAACAGAATGCGATATCTCACTCATTCGATGTCCGTTTGAACCCAAACGAGTTGCGTTGGGTTTTTGATGACGAGGCCTATCAACCTGTTCGATTTGAAGTGATTCCGAGTACTTTTAATTTTGATCAAAATTTGATCCCCTGGATTAGGGAGAACCTCTAGTTTGGGATCTCGCAATACTTTCATTCATAAGTCTTCCATACACTGTTCTTCATCATGACTTTTAGTTCCTCTGCTTGATTGCTTTTATTGAGTTTACATCAGGTTAACAATCTTGTGATTCTTGATACAATGATTGGTTGTTCTGGCTTCTCTTTCTTTCTTGGAATCTTCATGTGTTTATTTAGTTCTCGTGTCCATGGAGTTTCTTATAGATTCCATGCCCTAAATATTCCACTTCTTCCTTTCATCGTAGGATCACGGATGTGGATAGACAACCAGGGATACTTTAAGGCTTCTCTTCGAAGAAAACTTCTTCTAAGGTCGAACTGAACACGTACTTCCTTTCATGGATTCTACCAAGGATATATGCTTCATCATCTTCAATGGATCATAGGATTAGCTCCCTCCTAATCCTTGCTTCGTGTATGAGTGCATATAATTGGCTCCCTCCGTCTAACAAATTCCATGCTTCCATCTGCATCCTTATTGTCTTCTGCAATATATAATTGGCTTTCTTGTCTAACAGAGTCCACGCTTCTGTCTTGTTGTCTTCTACAAAACGTCATAAGTCTTTTTCCAATTTCCTCTCGATTGGTGACTTATTTTTGTCTTTGCTTCTTCTAAGTCTCTTCGTGATTGATTCGGCTTATCTTGGAATAGCTTCCACATGATTTGTATTTCATCCTTTCATGTGTATTATCTAAAGATATCCGTTCTTATCTTGTTGTTCTTCCATAGGTATAGTTCTTTTTGGAACACATTATCTTCCAAGAGATAGATATACAAGATATGTACAGAGACGACGCAAACAAGATATGTACAAAAAATAAGAAGAGTTTTGTTACCTTTAGAAGAAGAAGTCTCTTCCATCCTGGTCAGTCTTCTTTGTAGGTTCCTTTTCTTCGACAATTGATGCGTCGTGTTTCTTTAGCTTGGGACAATGAATCTTGTAGTGACCATACTTTCGACAGTTGAAGCATTGTAATTCTGAAATGTCTTTCTCTTGATTTGGCTTCCTCCTTGAACCAAACTTCCTTTTGTTCCTAAAGTTCTTGAATATTGCTGTGAAGGCTTGATCATCGTACTTCTTTTGGGGTTTCTCTTTTGCATTGATCCTTGATTCTTCTTGAGCACAACATGTCCAAAGTTCTTCAAATGTCGGATACTCCTTTCTTCTGTTCATGCTTGCGGCAAATGCATCCCACGTCTTAGGAAGACCATTGAGTACTATGTTTACCAACTCCTTCTCTGAGATGATCTCTTCAATAGCTTGTAGTTGATCTCTTAACCGAGAGATTCTCACAAAGTATGATGTTATGTTGTCGTCATCATTCATCTTCATGTCACGGAGCTCATTCTTCAGACTCATTACTTGTCCAATGTTTCTGACTAAGAAGAGATTTGTTAGGGCATCGTACATCTTCTTCGATGATTCAATATGGGAGATGTAGGGTATCGAGTGGTCTTTTATAGATACCACTATGATACTCATAGCATTGATAGCATTGTCTTTGAACTTCTCCATAGCTGCAACATTCTGAGGTTTCTTCTCTTTTCCTTCTTCAAACTCTGGCTTCACGATCTTTCCTTTCACGATATCCAACACTTTATTCTTGGCAAGGATGAGGTCAATCACTGTATTCCATGCTCTGAAGTTAGAGGCTCCATCTAACTTTTTCTCTTGACTTCATAGAGTAAGTCATGGCTGCTTGACTTGGTCAACCCTAGATTTGACTAGAAATTCAAACTTCACGTCTTGGCTTTCTGAGAGTACCAGGAGATGCGTTGGGCTAGGGCACACTGATCTATCTGGAGATTAGGTCAATCCATTCACTTAAGGTGCCTCAACAAGAGGATTAGGGTTTCTGCAACTGCACCTGATAGTAACCCTAGTTGTAGTGTCTTGGAGGTTGCTCCTTCTAGTAACCCTAGCGACAGTTCCTCAGCGAGCTCAATATCCTAGCGGCTATGTTTCCTTCCAGCGTTTAAACTGAATTAAGGAGGTGTGGGCCCATAACTTGTTAGAATATGAAGGATTTTTTCTTGTTTTACCATTCGCAATACCCTTGTCACCCAACCATAGGTCGAAGCCACCCTCCAAGCACCTTAACCTTGACAGAGAATCATTCCGGAAGAAAACCCTAGGCTAGATAGCCATACAAAGGGTAGTGCACCTTTCCCCAAGGATAACACATCAACAAAGGCTGATCAAATGTTCCAAACCCTAGCCAAGAGATAGTCCAAGCCAAAACGTAACTGCTAGCTGCAGCAGCTGCACCAACAACTCTCCTCCAAACCTGTGCACAAGACTACAACTGCACTGTGCAGAACTGGCTCTCTGCAACTGCTAATATGTGTCAAATGAGAGACTGGCACCCTGTATTTATAGTGGTTATGGAAGAATTACTAGGTCCGACTTATCCTTCTGGGTACTTGTCTGTTCAGTGTATCATTATTATTGTTGGTCGAATTCTTCTCTTGGAGGCTAATAACCTAATATAAATTATCCTCTTGAGTCGACAAGTCTTCTAGGGTTATTAGCCAACTCATTAGGGTTTCTTCTTGCTTTTTGGAGTATTATATTCTTGTCAAGTTTACACATGGAGGTAAATACCTCCCGCAACTACCATAATATCAACACTCCCTCCTAGCTAGGGAGGTATTACAAGTAATGGTCTTGAGAACAAAACATACCATTCACCCGGTAGCATCAACATAGTTATATAGACTAGATCATGACTAGATCATGAGCACCATCATCATCATCAACTGCATCATCTCTCGAAACCATACTCTATCTGAGTAATCAGACATGATGCTCACTCCACAGAGTGATACAAGGGCCATTCTTCTAATCTAGAAGAGTAAATTCTCTAAACCATTTTCCGTCTGGAAAATATTTTTTCATCATTCATCTGGCTGATGATTATCTCCAACAAATGGTTGATAGTCTTCAAGGTAATCAAAAAAAAAAATAGAACACAACTGTGTCTATCCATAGTAGTACATAACTACAATCTAGTGGTACACTACCACACCAAGTAACACACAAGTACTTGATCAACAACGTATAGTCACGAGCAGTGGAACATATCCACCACAGTAGTATACATCTATTGTCATACAGTCTTCATAACAAACATCTGATAGAAACCTGCACAAAAACAATGTTATGATATAAACTGAATCATCTGGGCCAATATTTCACTCCCATCTGTAAGATCTGAAAGAATATCCTCCCTCAGTGTAGAACATCAACAATGGGCTATCTTCCCTATTCTTCTCAAACAAGGAAGAATGATTGTTTCTGATTTTTGAGCCTGGACCATTCCTCACCTTGGTCGGTCGGGGCTAGCCCCTGTCGACTGGGGCTTATCACTGAATTCGCGCCAACCTCCAATTCAAAACAATATTGCACCATAACCATAACAAGCAACACATGTAGGAGAGTTGGTTAGCGCCTTGGTGTTAAGTCGTTGCCCTTGTTCAGAGGTTGTGGGTTCGATTCCCCTATAGGAGAAATAAACCTTTTACCCAACCAACCTTGGGAAAATATGGGGTGCCACGTGGCACCCTGTGATTGGGTCATGTGTCACCCTGGGATTGGTCCGTACTGCTGATGCAACGACCCAGACATCTGCCACGTCATCCATCATACAACCCAGTCATCAGCCATGTGTCACTACCACATCAGCCGGTTGTACTACCACGTGTCAATCTGTACTACCATGAGTCATCCTGTCATTAGGCCACGTCACTGTACGGACTGCCATGTGTCATCCGTACAATGACACATGTCAAATCCGTACAGTTCCAAATCAGACCGAAAGTATCGAAACTGAGTGACACGTGTCACCTCCTGGTGACGCCACATCAACATGATGATGTTATGCTGATGTCACCTATTGTACCTCTTGACGTCAGCGATGACTTTGACCCAATTGACTTTTTCCCTGTTTGGAAATTTGATCAGAACACGATAACTTTCACATACAGTGTTTGTTTGAGGAAAACATTATATGGCTGGAATCAACACGAAGAGATGGACACAATGACGTTGGTTTCATCCGATTATGATAACTTTGATTTTTAGGCCTTCCTGGACCCATTTTGGTTCCTGGATCCATTTTGGATCACGTTTCCCCACTAAGACCTTTTGGTCTTCCAAAAGGATACTAACCAGACATCAAGTGCGGGATAGGCCACCCCACTTGTTCTCTGTCTTTAAACTCTGTCTTGTGCACGTGTCTCATCAAGATCAATTGCAAAACTATCATGACCACTGACAACATATTGTTAGCCACTTGTACTCTATTACATCTTACGGAAGCCACTACCATCCATGTTGACAACATTAGTAATGATAACATCATAAATGTGACTGCAAATGAACTAATATGTTTGTAATACTTGCACGACATTAGCTTTTCTTGAAGCAAAGTATGATTGGGATTCCATTCTACAATCATCTCATGTTATTGCTTAAGATCAATTGCTTGATTTGGCCCAATTATAACTGTGTTGCTTGCATGAGTTTCCTTCCTTAATTGTTCCATTGTTTGAAGAAATTGATTTGCTTTTAAGTGATGAGCATGTACAACATATTCATTTCCTTCTTTGGTTAAGTGATATCGATTATGTTCCCTGTAGAAGATTGCTTTGTGATCATACAAATAAGGACTTCCTAACACCATTCCACATTCATTGAGTGGCACCACATCACACATTACATCATCCACAAACTTTGATGAAATTGCAAACTTTAAAGTTCATTTCTTTGTTATGTGCAATTTATGATTGTTGCTTATCCATTTAAGTGAGTAAGGTTTGTGATGCATCTGAGTGTTTAATCCCAATTGTTTAACCACTTCCTCTGAAATCAAGTTAGATTGAGATCCACTATCTATCAATGTGTCGACCTTAGTATGCCTCATTATGACCCTTATGTGAAACAATTTACTTCTAGAATCATATCCATCACCAATTTTACCTGTCAAACCAACCACTGTGATTTTAGATTCATCTCCTGAATCTGATCCCAAGTCTATTGGTCGTGTTGTTGCTGCAGTTGTTTGCTTCCCTTTCCTCTCTTTGAACCATTTCGGTCTCTTCTCGGGATGCAATTGCTAGCAATGGTCATCATCATGCCCTTCTTTCTTACAATGTTTGCAAGAGAGCTTATCGTCCTTTCTTGCTACTGAATTTGCTTTCTTGCCATTCCACTTCCTTTTGTCCTCTTTTCTCGAAGACAATTCCCCTGATACACCAACTCTTGTTTTCCCTGCCTCAATGTACGTTGCTTGAACATAAAACTCATCAATATTAGTAGGTCCAAACATAAATACAGTGTTACGAATGTGTGTAGGTAAACCTCCTATATACTTCATAAGAGTTTCTTGGGTATGTAATGGAATGTCTAACATTAATGTCATCTTATGAAATTCATATATGTATTCTTGCACTGTTTGTCCCTTTCTTAGTTTAAGACCTTTCCATTCAATTAAAGCCTTCTCTTTATAACCCAAAGGATAAAATTGCTTTCTAAGTGCAGAAACAAAAACTTGCCATGACGGAAATACATTACCCACTTGTTGTGTGCCATTTTGCAACTTGCTTTGCCACCAGATGAGTGTTGTGCTCGCAAGTCGAAGCGATGCTAATTTGATTTGAGTTGCCTCATCCTTGATTTGTTGCACACTGCAATAAACTTCCATATGTTTGACACAATTATCAAGCCTCTCTGCATTGACTTCACCATCATACATGGGTAATTCAAACTTCACATCAAGATTAAGTAAAGGCATATCATTTTTATGTTTATGGGAATGTTTTCTTGCGGTGGATGTGGAAATTGTACTTGAATAAGAAGAAGTTGATGGAGAATAAGGAGGTGAAGGAGGAGGTTTAGGATGATCCTCTCCTTCTTCTCTTTTGTCCCTTGAAGATTCACCTAGAATCAGTCTCTTCCATTCCAAGTAATCATCATATAAAAACTTTCCCATCTCCGACATAGAGAAGAAAGTCTTTCGAAACTCTATCTTGTCATGAGAAAGTCCCTCTTCTGATGCCATCTTCTCACTTTGAGAAGTTCTCTTTATCGATCAATTCTCAGGATTCTCTTCAACAAGCTTGCCTTCACCACGATTCATCTTTTCCCCGGTAATCACGCAAACTCAAAAACAAACTGTCAACCTGCTCTGATACCACTTGATCCAAAAAGATCTTTTAAATACTATGGTTAAGTTTTTAAAGCATGAGTTCATTAACCATTTAGAAATTGAAGAAAGAGGGAGAATTAATGAAGTAACATGGCAGCCATAATAAGATATACAAATCTGTAAATAACCACAAATAATCAACAAACCATAACAACAAATTTGTTAACAGAGTTCGGCAATATCGCCTATGTCTCTGAGCCTTTGTCTCAGTGGGTGAGGCTTTCTTATTTCTCTTCAAAGCTTTAAAATTACATCAAAAAAATGTCAAATGGATTACAAAATGGTCTGGTTGTGTTCTGCTAGACCTCAAGAACCCAACACAACTGACGACATTGAAAACAGTTGAACGAAGCTCCTGGAAATGGCCCGCAAATTTGCTCTCCTTAATAGCTTCCCTGCATAAAAATGGATTTGACTGTCAAATTCCTCAACATTTATCCTTCTTTGAACCTGTCCAAGGCTGCCAAGAACCTCTGGTTTATATAGGCTTGAAGTTGGCAACAACCTCCCAACTTCTCCCCAAGATTTGGCCTCAAAAAGGGCTCCAGATCCTCCAAAAATGGACCAAATCTCCTAAAACAGGGTTAAAAATCATTAAAAATCTTATTATAAGGTTGAAAAACCCAAAAATGGGCAAAAATCGGGCACAGCCCATCGAAATTCAGTCCATGTTCCTATGGCGTTGTTCCATGTGGCTGAGGGCTGGCACGCTCCTGGTCCTTAGCCCCCTAAACTCGGCCCTTGGTCGTTTGAATGGCCATGTGGCCCTGGCTCTGGCTCCCACGAACCCAAATCATTGTTGGCCCTCGCCGACTAGGGCTTATCCCCGAATTCACGCCAACCTCCAATTCAAAAAAATATTGTGCCATAACCATAACAAACAACACATGTATGAGGGTTGGTTAGCGCCTTGGTGTTAAGTTGTTGCCCCTATTTGGAGGTCGCGGGTTCGATTCCCTCAGAGGAGAAACAAACCTTTTACCCAACCAACCTTGGGAAAATCTGGGGTGCCACGTGGTTCCCTATGATTGGGCCACATGTCACCCTGGGATTGGTCTATATTATTGATGCAACGACCCAGTCAACTGCACAGTCACCTGCCACGTCATCCACCATACAACCCAATCATATTCCACGTGTCACTACCACGTCAGTCAACCATACTGCCATGTGTCAGTCCATACTACTGCAAGTCAGCCTGTCATTGAGCCACGTCACTGCATGGACTGCCACGTGTCATTCGTACAGTGACACATGTCAAACCCGTACAATGCCAAATCAGCCCGAAAGTGTCGAAACTGAGTGACGCGTGTCACCTTCTGGTGATGCCACATCATCATGATGATGCCATCATGACATCATCCTGATATCATCTGTCGTACTTGCTGACGTCAGCATTGACTTTGACCAAGTTGACATTTTGCCTATTTGGAAATTTGATCAGAACGCGATAACTTTCGCATACGGGGTCTGTTTGAGGAAAACATTATATGGTTGGAATCAACATGACGAGACAGACACAATGACGTTGGTTTCGTATGATTCCGAGAACTTTGATTTTTAGGCCTTCCTGGACCCATTTTGGTTCCTGGATCCGTTTTGGATCACCTAAAGTGCTAGCTCTTTAGAGGTTTATACTTAGTTATTGTGCAAAGTAATTTTCATCCATAAAAATCCAAGAAGAAGGATGTGCTAGGGCCTAAAAGTTCCCACACCCTAGCTTCCTCACTTCTTAAGGTCAAACCTAGTAGGACTTAAGTTGCTACTCCTCCTAGGTCTTTCTCCCTCTTGGATTATGTGTAAAATCACTTGTTAGTAGCCTTGAAGGAAGTTGCCTACTTGAATCCAATACCCTTAGAATGGCACTAGTCAAACCTCACTCTTTGAAAAGTATCTTCAAAGTCAAACTTCAATTTTTTTCCTACTTGATTACCCTACTAACTTTAACTAGTTAACTAACCTAGCTTAGAGATACTAACAACTACTTAATTAATGTCAATAATTCACTATTACATCCATTGTTTGTAGTCTATATCATTCTACCAACCACCTTAGAACAATCCAGAATTTTTACAAGGCAAGTTACTATCAATATATGCTCAAGTGTTTGTTCAACTACCTTAGCAGAGTACATTTTTGAAGCTTGTTTATTGTTGTCATTACTTCTATTTTATTGTCGTTACATTTAACTTAGACAGCCGGTTTAAATCCAATTGTTGGTTGATATATTTAGATAACTCACATAAAGACAAAATATTATCATTGATGCTTTAAATGGTTGTTCACATTGTCCGCACAAGTGCGTTCTTGTTGATACAAATTTGCAGATGTTGTCATTCACTTATCGCTATCATCTACTTGTCATTTGTTGCATACATAGAAAGCCAACATATATTTACAATTTTACTCTCTTGTTGAAGCATCATTATCAATTGTTATTGCTTTTAACACTTGTTGTTGTATTGGTAAGGGGAAGGTACACTCTATATTTCTTTTTCTTCATCCTTCAAGACTTAAACTTGACATGAGTGACCTAGAGAGAAGGGTAGTTTACTTATCATTTCTTTCCCCCCATCAACCCACTAGGTCTAGGGATGTCTCCCTTGGAGAAGGTTTTTCCTCCTAAATAGAAAAGGGCATCTTGTTGGGGTGACAGTGACAAGATTACCCTCGTGTTACACCAATATCGACCTACTTGCCTTTAGGCTTTGGGAAAGTACAGATTGTGCGATAACATTTTTGGCATCATTGTTAGGGAACACTAAGTCAATATTCCTCAATGACACTTTTTCGGTAAGGCTTTCCCTCAAAGCCTTCATCTTACGAAGCTTACATGGCGACTCCATTGAGGGTGATTCCATCACTCCCTTTGATAATCCGTAAGAGGATATCTAGAGACTCAACTGACCTTTTCCAAAGTGCCACCTTACTCTCAACTTTGTGATATTTCCAAGATATGGGATCATGGAAACCTAGGAAAAAGTGTATCCAACTATTGAATTCAAAAATTTTCAAGGATACCCGAATTATTTTGATATAAATGGTTAAACAACTCTCCAAGATTCGAAGGCTTCCCAATTAATCACATTGTATAATTCTTGAAGTATATAAGTGAGATAGAATTTGAAGGGGAGGATGTTCTGGTAAAATTATTCATACTTTATCTGTCATCCTTTTTGAAAGATTGGATTAAGAGTTGTTGCAAAGATAATGGTATATCATCTTTCGTATAACTCTTCAGTAGGTTTATTGAGTTTGTCAAACCACAATGCGAGACATATGAAGATGCCCTTCAAAATCTCGCAATAGCCCTAGAGTACGAGGGATTCACCATTGAGATTGCGGAAGATCTCAGGGATGTGTACCATACTCAATACCAAGAACCCTCTGATGTAGAAGGAGAGATTTATGAAGAAGGTTGTCAACCCCTTGAAGAGGAGCAAGATTTTTCCCATGATTCAATAGAATGGAATAAAGACTTGAATAAAAAAGTGATTTATGAGGATGAAGCACTAGTATTCCCTCCTCTGTTCGATGAATCTCTCCAATATCCTATCTCTCCCTCACAAGAATAAGAGAATGAGGTGAATCATTTTCCTTTACAGATTTTTGATGACACTTTTTTCTATGATTCAGAAGGTGAAGAAGTAAAGGAAACCTTGGAAGAGTTAGGTCCTTCATTTTTTGATGAAGGGGAAAAGATGATTAAAAAGACGAGTCTTGGGGATGATGTATTGGATTATCTTCCATTTGAGGAAGTCGTCCAAGCCTTTGAAGCTCCTGCACAACAATAAGTGAACACGATAAGTTACTTCCCTTTCCAACATTTTGATGATGCTTTATTTTATAATTTGGAAAGAGAAGAAGTATTAGAGGAGCCCTTGAATGCATTAAATCCTTCATGTTATGATAAAGGTAGTGACATAGTTGATAATATTGACGATTTCATACATGTTGGAAGACATAAGTGGGATGTGATTTGTTCTCATGAGGATCCCATTTATGATATGGAAGGATATCTTTGAATGTTGCCTTTACAACAACCATATGATGTTCCTAATAATTTTGACATTTGGAAATAAGATGATGATATAATTACATAAGTTTTCCAAGCACCCAAGGATGACCGAGTGAAATGTTCTCCTAATGATTTTTGGTCATACCTTGAATATTTTGATGAGTATTCCTTTGAGCACTTGGATTTATTCTATGAAGAAGATTATCAACCGTTGTTGTGCTCAAATTTTGATAAAGGTGAGGATGTTGCTTGCCTGAAGTAGGACACTTGTGACAAGTTTGTCCAACTCCCTTTGATTTCTTTACCTCATTATGTGACTAAGGATGTAGTTGGGGGATATGTCTCTTGTTTCAAGTTTTCTTTAGGAAAAAACTTTCCATTAGAATTCAAGGGGAGGTTGAATGCCTTATGAACTTTATTATCTCAATCTTTCAACTTTCCCCTGAGAAGTTGTCAGTTTCCCTCTAAGTTTGTGTTAATCCCTTCTCAGACCCCAGGGAGTGATGACGTCCAAGGTAGTCAACCCTCAGACTCTTTGATCCATCCTTTTGAGTCCTTGACCTCTCACGATCATTTTCTGAGATGGATTGATCACTTTTCTGGAAAGGTGACTTGGCATGATTTTGTCCCGACCTCCCACCTCCATGAGCTAGACTTTACAACTTCCTATGATATAATGCATGCTCTAGCTCATGTTTATTTTGTTCTTGAATTATCATTGTTTTGGTTTATGATGAAGCACAAAGGAAGGTATTATGAGGTATTGCTAGGATGGTTTCACTGGTTATTTGACTACACCTAAAATTCATCCAATAGGTAAGTAGAGGTAGGTAGGCATTTGCATCCATTGTATATACCATTGCATATCATGTTAGCATAGTTTTGGTTGCAGTTTTCATATTGTCTTGTTTCATTATGTATATATGTATGCTCATAATCATATGTTAGAATATAGATTCTTTTATTTGATTATTTTATCATATGAATGAGGGGTGATATCATCACCCTAGGGATTACTAATATATTTTGTTGAGATTTAGCATGCACATGTCATACTAGAGATGTTGAGGTTCTCATGCTCTCTACAATGAGCACATGTCCCCGAGTTGGAGGCAGATGCTATCCCCTAGACTAGGGATAACTAAGGAGATCATGTCTCAAGGCCCACAGGTCCTAGACATGGAGTATCGAGAGCCAGTAAACTTAATCATGGCCCTAAAGGGACTCTATTTTCTTCAATGTAGTCCACATATCACCAACAACAATATCCATCACACTATCATGGCCCTGAAGTAGCAGTGAGTCTTTCTCCATGAGGTAATGAGTCTGGGTATCATTGTATGTATCACTCTAATTTTTGAATCACTTGAACATGTTGTATTTGAATCCTTCTTCATTTCATGACATTTTCTTGGAAATTATGCTCTTTTCCTTGTTCAAACCTGGAAGGCTGACACAGTGCTCTAGCAAGTTTATTTCCCTTTAGGATGGGTTTCTATTGGGTGGATCTTTGAAGAGTCATCATCTGTTCCCTCCATACTTACCACTCTCCATATTTATTCCTTCCATCTCTCCTTTCCTTTTTGGGCATTGGGATTGGCTACACTATGAATGGTTGTACCTTACCTCATGGGAAGAAGGGGCTAAAGGTCCAGAGGGTAAAAGTAGTTGGAAAGAGTTAAAATCCAATTTTGAAACCTTCAAGATGCTTCGCCTAGGGATCCCCAAGAAAGAAGTGAAAATATTCTCAGTAAGAAAAGGGGATCCACAAGATAACATAAACACTCAAGGTACTAGTTGATGGATAGGAGGTATCATCATGAGCCGACCTATTATGACCATGGGCATGTAGCGGTGTGACATTACCACCCATCTGGTCACCAAACTAGGGTAGTGGCTCTTGGTGGCATAGCCAAGACAAAGGGGGTCTCATTATGATCCACCCTTCTCATTTCCGTTAAATGTTTTTGGATAATGTTGTCACCTCTGGTCATCAAGCCAGGATAGTGGCCCTCAACTATTCCCTTGAAGCACAAGAGAAAAAGATCAAAATAAATAAAGCTAAGAATAAAAGGAAATGAATGGGCTAGGAAACAATTCCATCCATGACAGGGCACAACTCACCCTCCACAAAGGCATCCATAGGTAAGACTCTACATTTTCTCGTTATCACATGCACCCCATGCCCAAATATTTACCCCATGCCACCTCATAGACTTACATGACTTGGACTAGATTCCACCTGGGAAACACCCCAAAATTAAAAGAGGTTAGCCCAATAGGACACCCTGAGACCCTCTCCAAAACTAACATGTCAAAATTCATAACGTCTTTGAGTATTTATTTCGGGTTAAGGGGGGGTTTATGCACATGTTTGGGTAATTCAATTATTGGATGTGTTTTACATGCTATGATCCTCGTGACTTGTGAACCCTGGAGGGCGTACTTTTTGTTTCTGTAGGACCTTTCCCAGTGGACAGGTACACATGAGAGAATTATTAGCTCAAACTTCATGGGGGCTCAAAGCTCACATATGGACACTGAAACCCCAACCATGGGTAAGAAGAGATTGAAATTTTTCACTAGATGAAGGAAGGATGTTTCCTTTGGAGGCAATGTGAAAGACCTAGATCTAAGGTCCCATGCTCCACCAACCTAAACGTTGGCCTTGGGAGTCCTTGTACGTCACCTCTGCATCCCTAGACATCACTTTTCAGTTGGGGTTGTCACCTTGGAGGAATTCATGAGGCTATTGGCATGTGTAGGCAAATTTAAGGCCTTTGGAGGCCCAACGTTTCATCTCCTTTGCCCAACATCCCACACTTGAGGCCCAAGGTCACCATATGAGGGCATGATGTCACCTTTGGAGGCCTATTTAGATGAAAATTGAATTTATTTTGGTAAAAATGTAATTTTGTAGTAAATTGGCCAGGTCGGCCCTGATATTTTGACCTAGAATAATTAAAGGTCAAATTTTGGTATAAATAAACATAAAGTGACATTCATTTTCATCATAACTCTCACTTGGGAGAGTGGAGGTCTGAAATTTTCTCCCTACTAAGGGTTATTGGCTGAAATAAGGAGGGCA
The DNA here is from genome assembly GCA_009831015.1 of Picea engelmannii. Classification (NCBI taxonomy): domain Eukaryota; kingdom Viridiplantae; phylum Streptophyta; class Pinopsida; order Pinales; family Pinaceae; genus Picea; species Picea engelmannii. The sequence continues at coordinate 255,582 of ML779130.1, forward strand.
CTACTCTTTAAAGACTTGTTTTTGGCACTTGGACAAATTTTATGAAGTTTTGTGGCAATCTTGCATTGTTTTACATGATTATTCTTGTTGAAAGTAAGTAGATTTTTACTTTTTCATTGTAAATGGTTATGGTAATGGTTTAATTTCTCATACAAGATTATGAAATCATGTTTTAATTAATTCTTGAAGTAAGAGACTTAAAGTGCTAACTTTCTTGCTTTTCATTTGCCTAGCTTTATTGAATTGATCTAGTAACTAGTGAAACCCTAAGGCCCTAAAGTGCTAGCTCTCTAGAGGTTTATAATAAGTTATTGTGTAAAATAATTTTCATTCATAAAAATCCAAGAATAAGGAGGTGTTGGGGCCTAGAAGTGCCTACACCCTAGCTTCCTCACTTCTTAAGGTCAAACCTAGGAGGACTTAAGTTGCTACTCCTCCTAGGCCTTTCTCCCTCTTGGATTAAATGTAAAATCACTTGTTAGCAGCCTTGAAGGAATCCACCTACTTGAATCCAATACCCTTAGACTGGAACTAGTCAAATCTCACTCTTTGACAAGTATATTCAAACTCAAACTCCAAATTGTTTCCTACTTGATTACCCTACTAACTTTAACTAGTTAACTAACCTAGATTAGAGATACTAAAACCCCCTTAATTACTCTTGATAATTCACTGTTACATCCATTGTTTGTAGTCTATATCAGCCTACCAACCACCTTAAGAACAACCCAAAATTTTTACAAGGCAAGTTACTATCAATATAGGCTCAAGTGTTTGTTCAATTGCCTTAGTAGAGTACATTTCTGAAGCTTGTTTATTGTTGTCATTATTTCTATTTTATTATCGTTACATTTAACTTAGACAACCTATTTAAATCCAATTTTTAGTTGATATATTTAGAGAACTCACATAAAGACGAAGTATTATCATTGATTCTTTAAATGCTTGTTCACATTGTCCACACAAGTGCATTCTTGTTGATACAAATTTGCAGTTGTTATCATTTACTTATCACTATCATCTACTTGTCATTTGTTTCATACATAGACAAACACCATATATTCACAAGTTTAATGTCTTGTTGAAGCATCATTATCATTTGTTATTGCCTTTAACACTTGTTGTTATATTGGTAAGGGGCAGGTACACTTTATATTTCTTTTGCTTCATCCTTCAAGACTTAAACTTGACTTGAGTGACCTAGAGGGTGTTAGAATATAATGGCTGTGCTCATTTTACCATTGACAATATCACTATTGTCACCCAACCATAGGCCGAAGCCACACTCCGAGCACCTTAACCTTTACAAAGAATCACTCTGGAAGCAAACCCTAGGCTAGATAGCCAAACAAAGGGTAGCACACCTTTCCCCAAGAATAGTGCACCAACAAGAGATGATCAGACAATCCAAACCCTAACCAAGAGATAGTCCAAGCCAAACGTGATCTTCTAATTGCAATAGATACAATGGAAGCTCTCCTCAAACCTACGCACAAAACTGGGCATTGCAGTGCGCACAAGTGTTTCTCTGCAATTCTGAGACTGCCTGCCAGAATGAAGACTGGCTTCCTATATTTATAGTAATTCTGGCTAACTGCCTGGGCCGACTTCTCATTCTGGGCATCTGTCTATTCAGTATATATTATTTCTTCTGGACGACTTCTTCTCTTGGAGGCTAATAACCTAATACAAGTTATCCTCTTGAGCCGACATGTCTTTTAGGGTTATTAGCCAACTCATTAGGGTTTCTTCTTGCTTTCCAGAATATTCTATTATCGTCAGGTCTACACGTGGAGGTAAATACCTCCCGCAGCTACCATATTATCAACACTCCCTCCTAGCTAGGGAGGTATTACAAGTAATGGTCTTGAGCAAAAACATACCATTCACCCGGTAGCATCAACATAGTTGTATAAACTATCTCATGAAAAAATAATGAGCACCATCATCACCATCAGTGTCATCAGCTGCATCATCTCTCGAAACTATACTCCATCTGAGTAATCAGACATGATGCTGTATAAGTCACTCACACCATAGAGTGAAAACAGATTCATTCTTTTAATCTGGACATATGTCCTAGAAGAGTAGATGTTCTGAACCATTTTCCGTCTGGGAAATCTCTGTCCTTTGATCATCCATCTAGCTGATAATCATTTCCAAAATTGTTGATAGTCTTCAAGGCAATCAAAACAGAATAGAACACAACTGTGTCTATCCATAGTAGTACATAAATACAATCCATAGGTACACTACCACACCAAGTAGCACACAAGTACTTGATCAGTAACGTATAGTCACAAACAGTGGAACACATCCACCACAATAGTATACATCTACTGTCATACAGTCTTCATAACAATCATTTGATATCAACTTGGATAGAAACAATGTTATGATATAAACTAAATCATTTGGGCCATTCTTCCACTCACATCTATCAGATCCCGAAAGAGCATCTGCCCTCAAAAGGTAAGACATCAATGATGAGCTATCTGGACTATTCTTTTCAAGCAAGGAAGAATAACTATCCTGATTTTTTAGCCTAGACCATTCCCCACCCTGGGCCATTCCTCCGACACTAAACAAAGTGTAACCTGGAGAGAATGAATCTTCCCTAAGGAATGCATGTCCCTGATTGTTGAGCGTGGACCATTCACCACCCTGTTCCATTCCTCTAGCACTAAACAAAGTGAAACCTGGAGAGAATGAATACACCCTAAGGAATGACTGTACGGACCATTTCCTCTGTTAATCACAAGAGGAAAAGACTGTCATGTACCAACCTCCAAAACAAACCATTCCTCATGTTAACCACAATGAGAAATTTTTGTCTGGCGAGGCAGGCCAGTCCTCTTGAGTAACCCTCAAGAAGAGAGATTGCCCTAGACCACTCCTCATGTTAACCATAATGGGAAGTTTTTTTCTATGGTACATCAACAATCTGGACCATTTTCCGAACTGGAAAATGTCTATCCGTCAGAAATCTCAATCCACTTTCCGAACTGGAAAGAATCTTCTCATCTTGGACCATTTTTTGAACTAAAAAATGATTGTCCATCAATCAATAGTACATCAGTGCTCCCTCCTAACTTGGGAGTCATCTCTTCCCTTTTCAATAAGGAAGTCGTCTCCACGAGCTCCAGCTTGAGTACACAAACTCTTTAATCTTGGACATAAGCTTTACCAAAATGTCTTCTTATCTTCTCATCTGTGGAGATATGTATTGGAGAGCCACTTTCTCCTTTTTGGACTTCATCATGGATAATGTAATGCTTGATTTCAAATGTACTTTGGTCTGGAACACTGGTTTTCTCTGAAGGCTTCATGTAGATCTTAATCAATAAAGTATATCATTGTTGGATTCCTCTTTCTATCTCACAACATCGTGGCAAGAGTCAAAATGGAACATATCCATGTGGCACTTCTTCTGTCATCATGAGATCTTTGTCATGGATTGGCAATACATCATCCTGATCTTATGAGTAATCATTCTGATACAATATCTCTTTTATAGAAAATCTTAACCACGCTTTTGCTGTGCACTTGGAGGTTCTCCACCATGTTATCTTCTTCCATCTGCATACAAGGGTCTCTTTCTGGTATGCCTCAAAGTCTTGAGGTTTCTCTTCATATGCTCTTTGTTCAATTGATTTGGAGAACAATCTTTGCATTCATTTGATGTAGAACTCCAACTCATGGATATTGACTCATGTAAAGATATGTCTGGTTTACCGGAATGAGCAATCATCATAGTATTCTCCCTCCATCTGGGAGAACCTCTATTTTTGGATCTTGCAATGATTTCATTCATAAGTCTTCCATACACTGTTCTTCATCACAATTTTCAGTTCCTTTGCTTGATTGCTTTTAGTGAGTTCATATCAGGCTGATAATATTGTGATATAAAGACTGGTTGTTCTGGCTTCTCTTCCTTCTTGGATTCTTCATGTTCTTCCTCATGTTTTTCTTTAGCTCTTGGGTCCATGGAGTTTCTTATAGATTTCATGCTCTAAAGATTCCACTTCTTCCTTTCATTATAGAATCATGGATGTGGATGGACAACCAAGGATACTTTAAGGCTTCTCTTCGAAGAGGAATTCTTATGAGGTTGAACTGAACACGTACTATCTTTCATGGTTGCTACCATGGATATATACTTCATCATCTTCAATGGATCATAGGATTAGCTCCCTCCTCATCCTTGCTTCATGTATGAGTGCATATAATAGGCTCACTCCGTCTCACAGAGTCCACACTTCTGTCTGCATCCTTATTGTCTTCTGTAATATATAATTGGCTCCCTCTATCTAATAGAGTCCATGCTTTCGTCTTATTGTCTTCTGCAAAACATCATAATTTTTTCTCCAATTTCCTCTTGATTGTTGACTTCTTTCTGTCTTTGCTTCTTCTAAGTCTCTTCATGATTGATTCTGATTCCGACTTATCTTGTAATAGCTTCTACATTATTTGTTTGATGTATTTCATCCTTTCATGTGTATTATCTAACTTGTATAATGATAACAATCCTTATCTTGTTGTTCTTCCATAGGTATAGTTCTCCTTGGAACACATTATCTTTTCAAGAGATAGATATACAAGATATGTACAGAGACGATGCAAACAAGATATGTACAAGAACTAAGAAGAGTATTGCCACCTTTAGAAGAAGAAGTCTCTTTCATCCTACTTAGTCTTATTGGTAGGTTCCTTTTCTTCGGCAACTGATGCTTCACGTTTCTTCTTTCTTTTCTTTAGCTCAGGACAATGATTCTTGTAGTGACCATACTTTTGACAGTTGAAGCATTGTATTTATGAAATGTCTTTCTCTTGATTTGGATTCCTCCTTGAACCAAACTTCCTTTTGTTCCTGAAATTCTTGAATATTACTGTAAAGGATTGATCATCATAATTCTTTTGGGGTTTCTCTTTTGCATTGATCCTTGATTCTTCTTGAGCACGGCAAGTCCAAAGTTCTTCAAATGTAGGATACTCCTTCCTTGTGTTCATGCTTGTGGAAAATGCATTCCATGTCTTGGGAAGACCATTGAGTACTATTTTTACCAATTCCTTCCCTGAAATGATTTCTTCAATAGCTTGTAGTTGATCTCTTAACTGAGAGATTCTCACAAAGTATGATGTTATGTTTTCATCATCATTCATCTTCATGTCACGAAGCTCATTCTTCAGACTCATTATTTGTCCAATGTTTCTGACTGAGAAGAGGTTTGTTAGGGCATCATATATATTCTTCGATGAGGCAATATGGGATATGTAGGGTATCAAGTGGTCTTTTATAGATTCCACTATGATACTCATAGCATTGATGTCACCGTCTTTGAACTTCTCCATAACTGCAACATTCTGCGGTTCCTTCTCTTTTCCTTCTTCAAGCTCCGGTTTCACGATCTTTCCTTTCATGATATCCAACACTTTATTCTTGGCAAGGATGAGGTCAATAATTGTCTTCCATGCACTGAAGTTAGAAGCTCCATCTAACTTGTTTTCTGACTTCATAGAGAAAGTCATCGTTGCTTTGACTTGGTCAACCCTAGATCTGACCAAAAACTCAAACTTGACGTCTTGGCTTGCTGAGAGTACCAGGAGATGCGCTAGGCTAGGGTGCAGTGATCTATCTGGAAATTAGGTCAATCCATTCACTTAAGGTTCCTCAATGAGAGGATTAGGATTTCTGCAACTACACCTGCTAGTAACCCTAGCGACAGTGCTTCGGTGACTGCTCCTACTAGAAACCCTAGCGACAGTTCTTCAACGAGCTTAATATCCTTCTGGCTATGTTTCCTTCCATTGGTTAGACTGAATGAAGGAGGTGTGGGCCCATAACCTATTAGAATATAATGCATGTGCTCGTTTTACCATTGAAAATATCACTATTGTCACCCAACCATAGGTCGAAGCCACCCTCCGAGGACATTAACCTTGACAGAGAATCACTCTGAAAGCAAACCCTAGGCTAGATAGCCAAACAAAGGGTAGCGTACCTTTCCCCAAGAATAGCGCACCAACAAGAGCTGATCAGATAGTCCAAACCCTAACCAAGAGATAGTCCAAGCCAAATGTGATCTCTTAATTGTGACAGCTGCAATGGAAGCTCTCCTCAAACATGCGCACAAAAATGGGCACTGCAGTGTGCACAAGTGTTGCTCTGCAATTCTAAGACTGCCTGCCAGAATGAAGACTGGCCTCCTATATTTATAGTAATTATGGCTAACTGCCTGGGCCGACTTCTCATTCTGGGTATCTATCTGTTTAGTATATATTATTTCTTCTGGTCAACTTCTTCTCTTGGAGGCTAATAACCTAATACAAGTTATCCTCTTGAGCCGACATGTCTTCTAGGGTTATTATCCAACTCATTAGGGTTTCTTCTTCCTTCCCGAAATATTCTATTCTCATCAGGTCTACACGTGGAGGTAAATACCTCCCCCAGCTACCATATTATCAACAGAGGGAGGGGTAGTTTACTTATCATTTCTTTCCCTTCATCAAACCACTAGGTATAGGGACGTCTCCCTTAGAGAAGTTTTTCCCTCCTAAATAGAAAAGGGTATCCCGTTGGGGTGACAGTGACATGATTACCCTCGTGTTACGCCAATCTCGACCTACTTTCCTTTAGGCTTTGTTAAAGTACAAATTGTGTGATAATAGGGACCTTTCACACTAGCACGAGTAACAAACAAAGATAATTAGAATACTTGAGAACAACTTCACAACCGAGAAGGCCGACTTGAAAAGTCAAATAATCTGAGGAAGGGTCAACATAGGATAAAACATCCCTTGAACATAAGAATGACACAATAGTGACTTGGGAAACATTTGAATCAATGTGGAACAATGATATAAGTCCATGAATAGAAGGAACCAACAAACTCTTCATAGTAATTGGAAGAATAACCAACCAGAGGAGTAATAAAATTCAAAAAATCAAGGTTTGGATTCCTAAGGTCATACTAAAATCCAACTTGCTAAGAATACAAGTCAAAATCCAGTGCTTTGTTCAAGGGAGACATGACTTAGGACAACTTCCAGCAAAACAAAGATCTTTATTATTTACCCCCTCTCTCTTTTCTTTATCATATTTGATTTTTTGTGTCTTTTCCATATTATTAAACCTTGAAAAAAGAATAAAACAATGTTAAAATACAGTGGAGGAAATGAATGTCGTGGGGAAATCAAACTATTTCCAAGTGCATGGAACATGCATATGTAGAATGTTGGGAGGACATGTTGTTATAACCCTAAATTGCACCACACATGCTTACCTGGAATCAGGCCAACTCATATCCCTTCTTTGCCAAAGCACTGCTAAACAACTCTTTGAAAATCCCCTTTTATAAAGGCCCACGTGCCCTAATCCATTACTGCACGAGTGTACATGCTGGTTGGCCCAAAACAACCTGCGTGGACCAACAAAAGCACGAAAAAAGGAAAGTTTCCGACGGAGCACAAAAACTATGGGTGAGTTAACTGAAACTCCCGGCCATGCATGGCCAAGGGTTCATCCAAATACCTAGCTCCTTCTAGCCTATAAAAGAAGGGGTAGGGGTCCCATTTGGAGGAGGAAAAATATAGCAAAGAAACTCTACCCATTTACGTATTCCCATTTTCCAAACCCTTTAGCCTTTCCTTGTGCCAAAGGAGATTCAAAGAAAAGCAGTTGAAGGACATAAGAAGAGGAGCCCAGGATCAGGTTCGAGGAGCAGTGGTCGGTCTCAACTTTTGTAAGTTGACTCATTCTGAGTAATAAAGAAAATGCTTTTCCCGTCCCAATTCATGAACTGTTTATAGTTTGATCAGTATATGTTTGGATTTCTAACCTGTTAGTATATAAGTAGTATGCATGCATAGTTGTTGCTTGTCTTGAATGCAGGTCAGCTTTGGAAGGAGTATTGCGAACAAGTAATCAAGCACAACGGAGGATCGACATCAAATGCCAGGAACGAGGTAGGTTGATCTTTCCATGCATTTACTAAGAAAAGGGGATTTAAATCTAGGGATGAATGTAGAAAGTAATTTCTCTTCGGTCATATCTGCATGCAAAGTCTGAACTCTATTTGCTAGTCCGTAGGGAGATTTTCCCAACAACAGAATTGGCGACTGTACTGGGGATACTCTCTAGGGTTCCTGGAATTTTATTTAGTTTTTGGGTAGTTTTACAGACTAGTTTTTCTTGCCTATTTTTTCTTTTAGTTTTTGTAAAGTCTGAGCTAGCAGGGAGTTTGGTTTTCCATACCATCTTTCCCTGTCTTTTGCTTGAATGTGTTTTTCGGGACCCACAGAGGTACACGCGAATTGCACAAGGTCTTCATGCGTGTACCCACGCCCTACCCTCTTACAACCCACGTGTGAACACTAGCTGTAGAAGTAGCAGTGGCGTGTAGAGTTCAAAGAACTTCAGAGGCAGTCATCCTCTTCCTTGTCAGAATCACACATTCTCAGGGGGTTTTCTGGAATTCTGTCTGAGTCTTGTTTGCTAACAGTCCTATCTTAGATTGTTTTTTCCTTATCATTTTTTCCTTACATTATTTGTTTTTCTGTCAAAAAGAGTGTTCAATCCTTCAAGAGATCCTAGTTATCAATATCAGTGTCTCTTCCGGGTTTTGGGTCCTCTGTCTTCTTTTTTCTCAGAGTTTAGATATACACGATGCTTGTACAAGGTCAGCCCGCATGTACATACCCTCTGTCTCTATCCAGTGCGCGTTCACGCGCGTGTTGTTAAAGTGACAGTCGCGTGCGTGTACATGATACTTGTTGTTGAGGGTAAGGCATTCATCCTTTCCCTTGATAAGAATTATTCCTCTCAGGTGTTTGAATCTCTGTCTAAGCAGTCAGTAGCTTAGGATTAATCTTACTCTTAGCTTGCTTTTTCTCGTTTAAAAAATTGTCATAAAAGTAAAAGAATTTTTACGGTTTTTAGACAAGTGTGAGAGTCATTTTTTTTTTAAATTGCTAGTGTGTGATTTTTTAATCTGATTCTTTGTGATCTGCGATTAGGCAAGAATTGTTTTTCTTGGTTTTTTCTTGTCGGTATTTTTCCTTTCTTTCTTTACTAGCATTTAAATAAATAAATAAATAAATCTCTTTTCATTTTCTGGTTTGGTTGAATAGTGTGTTTCTGCATTGTTAGCCAGGGAAAAGTCTTTTATTTCATAAGTTTTTTCAGTTCACTTAGATCATAAGTAGCTCGTAGTCGAGTGAAATTCCTTTGATTTTGTTGTCCAAAATCTTAGAAAAATAAAAAATATTTCTTTTGAAAAGTTGTTTAAATTTTGCATTCAGTAAAAGTTTGGTTTCCAACTTTTTTATTCATTTTTTTCTTTCGTCTTTTACACATCATCAGTTTCACCTTCATACCCCTTGATGTAAGAAAAATCCATAAAATCAACGCTAAATTTAAAATCTACTAGACTTTTATGTTTATAGGGTTCACAAACTAGTTCAGGACTAGGGCCTTGGATTAGGTTGGAGAGGAAACTCTTCAAGGCTATTTTAAATCAAACATTGGAGTCTGAGATAAGGAGTGTCTAAGTCCAATGTCATGAAAGTTATCTGGGACCCCCCTCTAACACAGGGGATAAACACGAGGTTGCGTGCGGAAAGGTAGTGGAGATAAGCCCTCCAAAGCTGGACCAATCGTAGTGGAGAATACATATAGAGGGCTTGTTTTAGGATTCCTTCATTTGCATTTGCCACGGGGCTTCATGGGTCTCGAATTTGTTGGAGGTCCTCAGTTTTCTTTCAGAACATTTTCTCTCGATACCCTTGACAAGTTTCAAGCTCGATACCCTGCTCATTGTGGTCTACCCGACTTTCGACTGTACCCGCCTGGTGATTGTTCGCGCGCTGGCAACCTAGTTGCCAATCTTTTTAGGGACATACACAGGTGACTGCGGGGGTATATCGTGGTACCTAGGATAGGTATCGGGCCATGATTTGCAGAGTATACCCGGAGGGTTCTTCCGTGTTCGAGTTACACTTGCACTAGTAAGTTTCTCTAGTGTTAGTTGTTGTAACTGTTCTTCCAATTAATTTAGTGTTTGCCTGTCTTATCTTCTAGGGACTTTTTTTTTAGTGTGTGTTACTTTTGAACATTTAGACTACCTTAGAGTGTCTTGGATATTCTCACACAATGGAGGATCCCGAGCTCTGTCGGTCACGAAGGCTTCTTGGCCTGCCACCGGTTACACTGGAGCCACCCCCACCACCATTAAGGCGAAAGCTAGACTAACAAGGGTCTTTTGAAGCGACCGGGTTACAAACCATTGTGCCAGAACAACCCCCGGAGGAATCGACCATTTTAGACCTTGAAGCAAGTGCTCTTGGCCCAGTTGAAACCCCAACCACTGATTTCTTGGCACCTTTCATTGTACCAATTCAATTTTACAAGCACTAGATAGTGTCTCACATAGCAATGGAAACAAATGTTGTTACTCCTTCTGAGAATTATTCAATTCCCACCACGGTTGTCACCACAGGAGAGCTTTCATCTCCTAACCCACTGTCATCGGTCCGAGCCACCATGGTCTCGACCGCAACTACTTCTCACAGTGGACCGAACCCGTCTTTGGCGGCGGCGACAACCCCTTTCACACCAAGTGCGAAAGACCCTCCATTCTCATACGGGATGCCTAGTTCGGGTACAAGTCTTGTACTTTCCTAATCCACTTTACAGACTTTGGGTCTGGGGGTAGGGAGCTCTAGCACTCCTTTGCAAGGTCACATGGGGGGCACTCCTACTCCTTTTAACACTTTTCCTTACAGAGGAGGTCATATCCCTCCTTCGTCCCCTTCACTCGGTGGCTCGCATCAGCAATCCGTCGGGCAACCTACACACAATAGTTTATTTGGAGTGGGGAGTTAAGGACCACCTTCGCATAGTATGCCAGTAGGTTCGACATCGTTTTCTTTGAACGCAACATTTGGTAATAACACTTTCTTGTCAGCTGCTTTCCCAACTGGGGGCAACCCCATTTTTGGACAATCTACTCCTATGCAGGGTATTATTCCTGCACAGGGGGCAAACCTAGCAGGACCTTGGAATTCTGGGCAGGGATCTGTTCCCTCATCTGGAATGTCGATCTGGGGTAATTCTTTCCACAATCAATGGAACCCTGGACAAACGACTATGCCTATCCCCACGGGACCGGCATGGGGTAATCCTTCCCAAAGTCCTTCGAATATAATGCAAGCCCAACCATCTATGTCTTATTTGGGAAATCAGTCGATGATGTCTCCACATATGAAAAATCCTTACACTGGCCAGGGCCATGGTTTCTACCAGAATCCGGGCCAGCAACCAAACTTTTCCTGGCAACCTGGTGCCATTCAAACTCTAGGCCCCTTTTTCCCAGGTTATCAGCAGCAACCCAAACTACCATTCCTGACGAATTTACACTTGCCAGATTTGACAAGGTTGTTGAATGACCCTATTTGTCACGATCCACGTTGGCCTCCTATGACAACGAAGTTTCCTTTGAACATTCCAAAGTTCGAAGCCAAGCCTAATGAAGATCCAGGAGATCATGTGACTACCTTCCATCTTTGGTGCTCATCTAACTCATTGAAAGATGACTCCGTACAGTTGCGATTGTTTCAATATACTCTCATTGGGAGTGATGCGAAATGGTACATTGAGCTCGATCGCTCAAGATACTCTTCTTTTGGTGAACTGGCGATGGATTTCCTGAACCATTTCCAATTACCTGCGAGATACGATGCTGGCACAAAGTTGCTCACCAATTTCGAACAAACAACAGCGGACCATATCTCTGATCACATCCGAGAATGGAGATGTCGAAAGTGTTTAATCAAGGTACCAGTCCCACCAGCATTCCTGCTTGAGTGGTTCCTTAAGTCTTTGGTCCCGCAGTTATCCAAAGACGTCGCGACATCCAGAGTTTTCTCCGAAGAAGATGCCATCATGAGGGCTCAACAGTTTGAGCTCATCTATTCTCAGTCCGGTTTATTATACAACATCTTGCCAGATGTGCTACATTCAATACTGGATAAAACTAGACAGAGAGATGGACCACATGCCGATGGTATTGTCGGTTCAACACAAACAAATCCCGTTGAGCAATTGACAAAGCAGTTGCAACAGTTATCCATACAACACATAGCGGCCAACCAAACTACTGCTTTGGTTGCTCCCTCTACCAAAACGTCGGAAGTACACATAGTGCAGTCGACTAACCCAAAGACCACCCAATAGCCTGAAGGGAAGAAAAAACAAAGAAAAGAAGGGTAACGGGGATAAAAAAACCAACGATAGTGCTAGCGGGGACAACACTGAAAAATGGAAGGTGAGGTATCCATGCAACTTGTGCGTGGAAGACCACCCGACCCATCTATGTCCTTGACTCGCAAAGGCCCAAAAATTTGTGACATAGCAACAACATGCAGTGTTGACAAATCCATTTCAACATGGGCAAAATCTAACTCAAGCCTCTGCAAGCAAGGAAGGGGGCAGCCAAGAAACCTGCCCGCCTCTGAACAACCCCGCATCCGCGAACGTATATATGGTTAGGGGTGATGCTTTTATATCGACTAGAGCGCACGACTATAGTGAACCAAGTGCTTTTGAGAAGGGTAAAGAAGCTGACCTCCCATCTCTTCCTCTACAGATTGAGAAGACGTTGGGCGAAACAATGACACACATTCCAAAAGGTGCATTTAAAAAAGCTTCTCATAACCCCAACGCAAGGGCCACCCAGAACTACTCTGTGGTGGAAGTTTTATCACAAACCCCTTGTGCGATGTCTGCTTTGGAGGTCCTCCAAAGATGCCCTGCTCAGAGGAAAGCCTTGTTAACCGCTTTGGGCTCTACTGAGACTTGTAATCTAGGTACCATCATGTTAGATACAATTGACTTAAAACCTTGCCTGCCTTACCATGTAGCGTTTAAGATAGTAGTGGATTATCCCACGAAATTTTTTACACGGAATATCTTCCGCACGGTGGTCGACGAGGGTGCCTCGACATGCGTTATGTTGTTGGCATGTTGGAAGGCCATTGGCCAGCCCGTTTTGTCTCCATCACCTACTCTCCTCACTACTTTTGACGGTCGTTCGTTCCGACCACATGACATCGTTCCTTCTTTCCCCGTGCAGTTAGGAGGGAAGATCGTGTGTGTCGAAGTAGAGGTAGTCGATTCTCCCCTCGACTATAATCTCTTGTTAGGACGGAGTTGGAATTATGCTATGCAAGTTGTGGTTGCTACAGTTTTCCGAGTCTTTTTGTTTCCACATGAGGGTCGGATAGTGACCATCGATCAATTGTCTTTCTCCAGCCCTGACCCAGCTTTGGGGGCATCCACGGTCCTGATGATTGATAATCCTCAACCAGGTGTCGTCAACGTAGGAGTTGGTTTGTGCCCATCCTTGATGGGTACCTTTGATTACCCACCTCCTCACGGCGATATCAAATTTATATCCAATCACCATAAGGTTGATATTTTTCAAGTTTCGTCATTCTGCACGACTTACTTCGAGGATCCATGGTTACTTCGAGGATCCATGGATACTTCCTTCCCCATCAGCCACGATGGATGAGACAGGGAACCCAGGCATGTCCATGCCCTTGTCTACCGTTGAAGTAGCGTACTCTTTAGTCCAGCAAGCTTCAACTAACACTGATTCGACTCCTGCATAAGAGTTAGATCCACTTCTAGAGCCTATTTGGGCTAAGGGTTCTCTCGCTAACATTGATTCGTTAGACTTAGTCTTGTCTTCTGATGAAGCAGTAATCAAAACAATGACTATTCCGGACAAACCTTGGGAATATCTTCATCACAGATCATATTTTCTCCCAGAGTTAAGCCGAATCGAAGCAAGAGAATTCACCGTGACCATGATGGGAGATCAGTCGTGTCCTATTAATATCTTATCCACACATGAAATTTATGCTGAGGGAAATATGGAAACTATCACTGAAACTATACCAATCAACATCTCCTGAAACCCTGGCGTCGTGGAGAACGTCTTCGTCGGAGTAGATTTCTCCTTCGAAGAGATTCAAATCTACACAGATCTTTTCAAAGAATTCCATGATGTTTTTGCCTGGTCTTATGAGGAAATGTCAGGTATCGATCCAAAAATAGTTGAACATGAAATCAAAACGTATCCTGATGCCAAGCCTGTTCGACAGAAACTTCGTTAAGTTAATCCTAAGAAAGAAACAGCCATCAAGATTGAGGTTGAGAAATTGCTAAAAGCAGGTTTTATCTATCCTATCCATTTGACCCAATGGGTGTCAAATCCTGTGCCGGTCAATAAAAAACAAGGCACGATTCGTGTATGTACTGAATTTCATGATTTGAACAAGGCATGTCCCAAAGATAATTTTCCAACACCATTCATCGACCAAATCATTGATGATTGTGCTAGTTGCGAAGACTTTTCTTTCATTGACGTTTTTTTAGGATATAATCAAACCCGAAGACCAACACAAAATGGCATTCATCTGTCCTTAGGGTACATTCGCATATCGTAAGATGCCTTTTGGTCTTAAAAATTTTGGAGCCACATTCCAATGGGCCATGTCTTTTTCTTTTCATGATCTCAAGCATATAGTCGAGGCCTACCTAGATGATTTAGCATCACGATCTCGCAAGAGAACGGATCATCCCACACACCTTAGACTAATCTTTGAACGTTGTCGCTACTTTAGGATTAGCTTGAATCCAAACAAGTGCAGCTTCTGCGTAACGTCAGGATGTTTGTTAGGTTTCATCATATCAACAACAAGGATCATGGTCGCTCCTCTCAAGGTGGAGGCAATAATCCAGTTGCCCCCCCACACACAATCCTTCAACTTCAGAGTCTACAAGGCAAGGTGAACTTTTTATGAAGCTTCATCGCCAACTATGAAGAAATCACCAAGGGTTTTATGCGCTTACTAAAGAAAGACGTTCCTTTTTATTGGGACGATGCCGCTCAATGCTCTTTCAACACATTAAAACATGCCCTCACAACGACCCCTCTGCTATGGCCACCTAACTATAACAAAGATTTCTTATTATATCTAGCTGCCGCAGAGTCAACCATTGGCATGGTTTTAGTTCAGGAGGATGATTTGTTCTCAGAATACATGATCTATTACCTGAGCTGAGGCCTCGTAGGACTAGAACTCAATTATTCTCATATCGAAAAATTTGCGTTGGTAGCAGTTCATGCTATTCAACGGTTCCATCATTATGTTCTGTTTCGCAAGACCACCTTCATTTCTTTCATAAATCCATTCCAGTACATGTTGACACGACGGGTTATAGGCGGAAAAATCAGTAGATAGATAGTCATCCTCTAGGAGTTTGACTTAGACTTCGTTTCAGCAAAGTCCAAAAAGTCATTGGTTTTCACAGAGCTTATTTCGGAACTTCCGGTTGAGTCAGGTGACGTTGTGCCTGAAGAATCGCCTATCCGGGGAGATATGTTTTTTATCACATCTTCAGATGCCTGGTACAGAGATATACTTATCTATCTCCAGACTTTGAAGTGCCCCACTTCTTCTTCTCATGATGAACATCGGCGTATACGCCATCAGGATAAGAATTATCTCATACTCGATGATACATTGTATCAGAGAGGTGTAGACTGCATCTTACGTTGATGTCTTACACATGAGGAGGAAATCATCGTGCTCAATGATTTCCATACCGGATCTTGTGGCGGTCATTTGTTTGGGTTGGAAACAACCCAAAAGATTCTACGAGCAAGTTACTATTGGCCGACACTTATCAAAGATTGTATAGAATCGGTCAAGAAGTGTCATCCGTGCCACATCTTCTCTCAGAAGATGAGGGCACATCCCGCTCCCATGTTTCCTGTCATCACAGTTGGTCCCTTCACCAAGTGGGGGATTGATTACACTACTTGCAACCCCCCTTCAAAAAGGGGGCACCGCTATATCATCATAGTTGTAGACTACTTCACTAAGTGGGTCGAAGCTATGCCAACATTTAAAGATGATGGAGAGACTGCAACTCTCTTTTTATTCAACCAGATCATAGCAGGGTTCAACGTCCTGAGAGAGATTGTTACTGACCATGGCAGTCACTTTCATAACCAAATGATGACCGAATTAACATCAAAGCTTGGGTTACAGCAAGAGCATTCATCACCCTACTACCCCCAAGCCAATGGGTAGGTGGAAGCTGTAAACAAAACTCTTAAGACTATTCTAATACGAACTATCAACTCAGCCAAGTCAAATTGGCATTTGATGTTATACTCGACATTATGGGCTTACCGAACATCTGTTAAGACTACAACTAGTTTCTCACCTTTTCAACTTGTTTATGGGATGGAGGCAGTCTTTCCCATCGAATGTCAGATCCCATCTCTAAAATTGGCAGTACAATTATTGCCCGACACTTCTCCACTTGAAGAACGGTTAGTACACCTTGAGCATCTCAATGAGCAGCATCGTGATGCAGCCTTGGCCAACGAGGCTCACAAACATAAGTTCAAGTGTCAGTATGATAGGTTTGTTCATCCTCAGATTTTCTCTGAAGGCGACCTTGTCCTGGTCTATGACCAAGATAAGGACCCCATGGGGGCAAGAAAATTCAAACCCATGTGGTTAGAACCTTTCATCATAAAAGAGGTATTAAAAAAAGGCGCTTATCGTCTGGTTGATTTTGAAGGGAATGCTTTGGCAGAGCCTAGAAATGGGCTCTACCTCAAAAAGTACTACTCATAGGCAGGTCACTGTGGGTAACTTTTTGTAACATATGTATATTCTTTGTACTATTACTTTTTAGTTTCGTTTAAATGTTATGGACGTGTCATTGATGTTATCTTTCATCAATATGGTAGATGTCAAGTGATTCCGAGGTGTTCGTTGGGTATGCAGATGGTGCTAGTTGGCACACTCAGAGGCTTGCCTCCGTAGCTTGGGTAATCTTTACACCTCAGGGCCAGTTGTTATCTTCCGAAGGTATATGCTTTGGTGACACCACAAATAATGTCACCGAGTATAGCGCAGTTATTGCGTTGCTTCGTGACGCCTTGTCGTTGGGTATCTCTCAT
>ML779130.1:275124-294279 GCA_009831015.1 Picea engelmannii
AACCATTTAGAGTGATTCAGGAGTTATATGGGAGGGATTTGATCGGGTATTGGGACACTTTTTTTGAGTTTTGAGGAAATTTTGACGGTCCATGAAATTTTTTCCAAGAATCAACTTGAGCATATAGGTTAGGTTACTACCCCAACTTTTGTGTCTCATTGTATTTTTCCTCTACCATAGGATCGATCCCATCAGGTTTTGACACGGAACCATCATATATGCTTTAGAAGTGTCGCAACTTGGCGGTAGAGCTTACCAGAACATGGGTTCCCTAGGTAGGTCCTGGTTGCATTATGGTGTCCATGCCATCTTTAAAACACTGTAAGCTCGGGAGTCCTTATAGTCTCTCCTGAATATGAGTTTGAGCCTCATTTGCATGATTCTTCTTCGCTCTTGATCTCACCCTCAGGACTCCCAAAAAATAACGGGTCTCCTTTTAAGCCCTTTTCAGACCCTCTAAACATGAAAAGATTGTCGAGCTATCTTGTGGCCTTTCACGCTCGTTAAACTGAAATTTGAAGTCACGTCTGTCCAGCGATAGTTTACCCCTTTTTCAGTCTGGATGGTCAACTGTACGAACAAAGGTATACTCTATGGAACTTTCATTCTTTAGAAGAGTACTCTCAGGTATAATTTTATCCCTTTTTCAGGCCTGAGGGACTAAACTTATGAAAAAGGAACCCCCACGGAGTCCATAGTTACGCTCTTTTCAGACTCCCTAAAATTGAAAATATCATTGAGTGACCTTATTCTTTCACACTCGTTAAATTGGTCCAGAAGAATATTCCTGACGGAGTCCATAGTTAATCTTTTTTCAGACTCCTTAAAAATGAAAAAATAGTCGAGTGATCTTGTCCTTGTCACACTTGTTAAAATGATTTTGAATCGACGTATAATCGGTGCTAGTTTACCCTTTTTCGAACCGAATAGACTATCTTCGAAAAAGGTATCCCAATGGAGTCTCCTTTTATGTTTTTTTTCAGACTCTCTAAATATGAAAAACCACCGAGCTTACCTTCTCTGGGCTCGTTAAACTTACATCGAAGGACGTTACCATTGTGTTTTTTGTTAACCGCATTTGCATACCTTATACGCCAGACTTGTAACAGTTTGCTTCTGCATCTAAACACCTTTGGCCCCCGGAGGATTTTTCCCGAGTATCATTCTACTAGAACATCAGTCTTGTCCTTGTGCCTTGAGCTTGTATGTTTGCAACAATCGTTCCTCCTTTGTAACGTAATATTCCTTTATTCTTTTTCCACAATTATTGAAAAGAACAAAAAAATCAAATATACCCCAAAAAGAGGAAGGGAAAAGTATTTTCTTTATTGGCAGCATAATGAGTCGCCCTTAGATAAAGCACATCTGTCTGTTTTTTCATCAGACTATGGGATGTAGTACGACCTTAGGAATATTTTCTCGCTATATAGAGTTGTGTCCTCCACCATTTGTTTATCCTTCCAAACATATGGAGAGTTTGCGTTGCCTCCTGCTTCGTAGACTTATGATTAACATACATGTTGCCCGAGTCTCATCATTTGTCGTGCTATTGTCCAAGGGAAGTTTGTCACTAAGCCTGAGTCGGCCCCTCTGCAATATGTCTCTTGTCCTCATACTTGGCCATCCTGAACATCCAATCAAGTCCTTGTTCAAAATCACTGAAGCCTTCAGTTTGATCATCAATATTATCAAGTCCATGATTGATGAGTCGTCGAAGACCTCTGGGTAGTGCAGTCGTACACTCATATTACACTCCTACCCGAGCTTTGAAGATTTTGAAGTTGTTGCTCGAGCTCTGAAGATCTCATCTCCAGCCATCGAACCGAATCAACTTCTGGAATATGGATACTCTATATGTATATCTTTCTAATTTCGAGATGTAGCTCCGCTGTGTATTGTTCGCGGCTAATCTTTTATAGTTATTTGACATGAATCTATAGTGTATTTGATTGGTAGCCATGGTTCTATTTTATCCTGAGCATGGGTATGCCCGCCTTGGTGAGACATTTTTTATTTTGCAGATGACACCTCCCGGTTCCTGATCCTTGGGCTCAATCGTTCGACACATCAGTAAAGATTGGTAATGTATTTCGACCATCAGATGCTCTTCTGACCTCACACATTAGGGGGCATCTATTATAACCCTAAATTGCACCACACATGCTTACCTGGCATCATGCCAACTCATATCCCTTCTTTTCCAAAGCACTACTGAACAACTCTTTGAAAATCCTCTTTTATAAAGGCCCATGCACCCTAATCCATTAGTGCACGTGTGCACATGTTGGTTGTCCCAAAAAAGCCCGCGTGGACCGACAAAAGCACAAAAAAAGGAAATTTGTCGATGAAGCACAAAATCTATGGGTGAGTTAACTAAAAATCCCGGCTATGCATGGCTGAGGGTTCGTCCAAATACCTAGCTCCTTCTAGCCTATAAAAGAAGGGGTAGGGGTCTCATTTGGAGGAGGAAAAATATAGCAAAGAAACTCTACCCATTTACGTATTCCCATTGTCCCAACCCTTTAGCCTTTCCTTGTGCCAAAGGCGATTCAAAGCAAAGCAGTTGAAGGACAGAAGAAGAGGATCCCAGGATCAGGTTCGAGGAGTAGTGGCCGGTCTCAACTTTTGTAAGTTGACTCATTCTAAGTAATAAAGAAAATGTTTTTCCCGTCCCAATTCATGAACTGTTTATAGTTTGATCAGTATATGTTTGGATTTCTAACTCGTTAGTATATAAGTAGTATGCATGCATAGTTGTTTCTTGTCTTGAATGCAGGTCAACTTTAGAAGGAGTATTGCGAACAAGTAATCAAGCACAACGGAGGATCGACATCAAACGTCGGGAACGAGGTAGATTGATCTTTCCATGTATTTACTAAGAAAAGGGGATTTAAATCTAGGGATGAAGGTAGAAAGTAATTTCTCTTCGGTCATATCTGCATGCAAAGTCTGAACTCTATTTGCTAGTCCGTAGGGAGATTTTTCCAACAACACATGCAGGATATGGACACTCTTAACGATGTTTCCTCTGGGGGAAAGGGTTCCGAGGTGAAAAGGAAAAAAATGCAAAGGAAAGTGGTTGAAGAGAATGGATATGCAGTAAGAAGCAAATGGAAAAATGAGGATGGAATTAGGATCAAAAGCACAAGCAACGAGATACATTGCAACAATACAACTCAAAATGAAAAAAATGGTATTCACGTGGGTAATGGCTAGCAATATATTGAGAAGGATACATGTGGTTTGAACAGAAATTCATTGTAGGGATAAAAAGGGACTCCCGAGCCTATGAAAAACTCCAACATGGGTGCCAAAATGGAAAACATGGCTCTAAATAGGGAACCCATGATCAGTAGGCTCTACCACGAGAATTACGACACTTTTTAAAATACCAAAGAAGGATTTGTGTTGCAACTCAGTGGGGTTGATCCTAAGGAAAAATGAAACAAGAATCTGATAATGCACAATGTAAGGTGGGAGAACCTAACCTATATTCCATTTTCAAGATCATTACCTATCAGAACAGATCAATGTGGACCAAAGTGATGGAAACCACCATTTAAATGGCCTTGGAACTTTGTCGCAACTGAAACAATTCAAGTGCAATCTAAAACAACCACATTAGGCATTAAAACTAAGAAAATATATTATAGAAATGGTCAAAAAGACTTTTGAACTATACAAAAGTGGGTAAAAACTAAATAAATAGGTGAAAGAATGAGTTTTACCAATCATTTTCACATTTTTAATCAAACCTTAGTTTGTAGTGCAAAAACCCCTCGAACTTCAGGTAGAGATTGTGGAATATTCCATTGTCGGATTTCTATTTCGTCAAGTCTAGGTAACTCACCATCATATTCTTTTTAATTTCATCCATTTAGCTTTTTAAATTTCATGAATTTTAGCTGATGGGGACCCCCATTTGTGAAGGGAAGGTGCACTTGTACCTTTCCTTCACACATGACATGAGGATATATCCCCACTCCTTCTTAAGAGACAGGTGGAAGTAATCACACTTGTACTCAAAGAAATGAGTGAGTGCCCTCAGAATGGCTAAAAAAATGATCAAAATTTCTAGAAACTACCAAGGAAAGATGTTAACTTGAAAAATATCTCTTGACAATTGTAGATGTATATCATGTGGCAAGAATGGGAACACAAGGATGTGGATAACCATGTTGTGGAAAATTTGGAGGCCATGAATTCCCTCTGAGGCTAAAAATTGCTCAAGTTCTTTACCACTTCAAACATGTAGGCACAAAAACAATTGTTGCAAACACTGATATGATATTGGGACCCTAGAGTGGGATGATTTCATCATGGATAATGAACTGCTTAAGATAGAAGTGGAGGATATCTACTTCATCATAGGTTTATTCCATTGTGGGGAACCATTAAACTTTAAAGGAGGGAGTCAAGGAGTAGGTACATTGACAGTTCAAGAATACATCAACATTTATTGTTTTGTGCGAACTCAAAAGATGAGTCCCCAAGTTCCCATTAATAGTATAGAAGACCTAAATTTGAATATCATACTCCTAATGTTAGTGAGATAAAATGGTTCCACGACCCCTAACTTAGCCTCATGCCCACATATGTACTATGGGGTAGAGTTCTTGTGACCTATATATAGTAATTGACTGGTGCACGTGACTCTTGGAAAACATGAAGGCCCATTTGAAAAAGTGAAAAATGGGGCGAAAAATTAACTTCATATACATAAGCATATTATGTACTTTCTTTATTGAGCGAGTTTCAGCGACGCATCCACACATCTCACTCACCTCTCCTAGGATACGAGAGCCCATAATGGTTCTATGGGAAGATCTGATGCACAGACTTGGGGATGGGCGTGTGACTAGTGCATTTGGTGAGGAATTCTTCAATTAGTGGTCCCACCAAATTATAACCATAGATGACTATACATACACCATATTGAACTTACAATATGATCTAGATCTATCCCTACCCCCAGATGTCGCTTGGGGCAACATTGGTAAGTGAAAACATTTAAAATTTTTATTTTTTTATCGATTTTTAGATGATCAAAGAAATGAAAGATGTAAACAAATATTTTTGGTGTGGAAAATGACTAACAAAATGATCTCATGACATAGATATTAGACCAGTAGGACCAGAAGGTTACCCGAGGCATCAACACAGGGGTAGATATGAGGACCAACTCGGGGGAGAGGTTGAAAGGGTGTTACAGATAGTGCAGAGGAACCTGTAGGGGTTGACCCACCAGATTTGAAAGACACATATATACAACATTTCAGAGCATGTCCATAGACAGGTGGTTAGAGTACCATGTGACTAGGTATGGCTCTTCTAATGGGTGGTGAATTCCACCATATGCTACCATGAGACCCATGCTAATCCAGGTCCTAAGGCCTAGATGTATATATTGTATACTACCACATGTATATGTATTATTCGGGGACATGAAGCCCTATTTTGTACACCATATCCTAGATTTTGTACTTGATGACACTTATGATTATGTGAAAACTCTTTGGATTTATCTATATTCATAATGGCGTTGTGATTTATTACCATGATATGTACATGCATGCTTTAATGTTTTCCTAATGTGACAAATGTCAATGTAATACATAGTTAGCTAATGCATCAAATAAAAAATTACAAATTCACATAATATGAACGTAATTAATTAACTCAAAAGATCATTCAAGAATATTTTCCCACAATAACTTCTAGAGAAGTGTAGTATCATGGTCCATGCACTCGTCGTTTAATTGCGACATTGCTAGTTGCAAATCCAAGGGAACTACTAGATGTCAAATTCCGTATGAAATGGCTTCCAAGAGCAATTTGATTATGACACTATACTTGGAAAAATTGTTGGTTGCTGGTCTGAGGCAAGCACCTCCTTAGGTCACAAGTTGTCATGTGGCAGAATAGATCACCCAAGTGACAAAATCAAGGTTTTGGGTGTACCAACTAGCACCATCCGCAAATCCCACAAACACAAATGTGTTTGACACCATATTCCAAACCAAGCACAAAGCATGATAAGCAAAGCTCTAAGAAAAATAAAATGAAAATCTAACTAATGCTAAAAATACTAAAAATACAGCAATTACAAAAGGGAATGATCAGGCATTGTTTCCTGATCATTCTTGAGGTAGAGCCCATTGTGGGGCTTGATCCAGGGATTCCTTTCAACAAACTCATAGGCCCCTATTGGAAATACGTGTCTTCTCTAAAAAGAGATCTGCTAAACAGGTTCAAATCTTCCTACCTATAATGAAACATGGTGTCAAGGATAACCTCGAAACATATCACTTTCATACCACACTCGAGGACTAATATGTCGTTTATGAATATCATGAGCTATCACAGCTCCTTGATGACGGTTTCCAAGTAAATGCACGATATATTCATCTTCTATATGGAATGGGATGGAGGATTCAATGGAAAGTTCCAAAAGTGGACTTCCAGGTGCGATCAGGTGTAGCATTCCACTGGATGATCTAGAGAATTACCCTTGTAAATTTTTTTAAGGAGTGGTATGATGTTTTCTATGAGAAACATTATCTCTAGTCAGGGTGTGTTGCGAAGAGCCAGGTTCCGAAGAGATGTCAAGAGGGAGGTAGTTTGATATATTCCTCAAATGTTCCTCCTTATATGCATCATGCATTAAGGTGGTGTCTTGGTCCCTCTCAATATTTATACATAGCCAAAGGAATAATCTATCCTACATGTCCAATTTTCGATGTCAAGACATAAGGATCTGGTAGAACCCACGAGTCCTCGAAATAGAATGATCTGAAGTAACAACTTTAGGTTGCTGGATTCATGGCAACTAATGAGGTTGCATGGCCATGCTGGAGTGGAGTCGATGTAAGATATGGGTGGTGGGAGATCGAAAGTTCCCATAAAGGAAGGGTACATCCCAACACCTACGTTTTCGCAGGCCTTCATGGAATTATCTATCAAAGGGACATTAGATCCCAATGAGGTAGATGGATTGAGACGACAATAGGTCAATAGTGACGATCTTTCCCTAGTGAGGAAAGAAAATGAATTGGAAGACCAAAGAGACCACAATTGTCATGACACAGCTCCAACTACGTACTAAGAGAAGGTTGTAGACAAGAGGAGTATCGACAAATTCCACCTCTATAGATATGGTTTTACCCCCCAATTCAATGAGACCCCAATGCAATGGGAAATGTGAGGATGATTCCACGAGGCCTGGAAGTGTGCATGTAAAAGGATTTTAACATGGTTGGAGAAGGATAAATATTAAGGGAGTCAATAACTCTCCAACAAGACAAATACATGACACAAGTTGATGCACCTTCATCTACTACCATTATGAAGATGTTAGTATTTGGATATAACACCTAGATTTGGAACTAGACGTAGTGTAGAATCCTAGGCATCACATTGTCCAAGTCAGGTTATTAACTAATATTCCACGAGATCGAAAGATTCTATAGCTGGAATAAATGCTCTCCCTTGTATGGGACAACTCTAGAGAACTTCTAAGGCTTGACATAACGCATAGGGTCTAGGCCAAATCTTCCACAATGGAATAATTTTGATATTCCTTGGCATTGGGATTGTGTTTTGACCTTTTCAACATTCCCTTTGGCATGTGTGACATCGCTTCAACTGCAAGTTTCTCTATGTGGAGAGGATTTTTTGGTTTAGGAGAAACAATCTCTTTCCCTTTGGAACTAGAGTCAAAATATTTTTAATTACAAGCCTTGGTCTAGAGATTCACATCTCACTCACACATGTAAATGTTCGTCGGGTTTCCCCCTTGTGGAGGTACAATGTTATTCTGGAATCCAAAAACCATTTTCTAGTTGTGAGGACGAAAAGGGTTATTCAACATAGTTGGTTGTTGATGGGCATCTAGTTATGCCAACAATTGTTGGGCATCCTCAAGCTTGGGGCATTGATGTGACATATGGTCTTCCTGACAAAGTTTGCAAGGGAATTTGAACTTCTTCTTATCTTTCTTACCCTCACCAACATTATTGTTGTTGTTTGTGTTATTTCCTTTTCCTCCTTTCTTATTTTTTTTCTTTTTCTTTCCTCCAGGTTGTTGGTTACCCTTGGGTTAGTTGTCTACATGGTGTGGACATCATAGGATTGAAGTGGGACAAACATAGAGGTAGTGGTCTACGGGGCTACAAGAATATATAGATACATTTGTCTCATTTGTATTGTCACGACATTCTCCATGGAACCACACCATCTTCATGTGGTCCCAATTTGGGTTTTTTTGGGTCAATGTCTGGCCTCGGTGCATTAGGAAAGATCTCATATAAGACCCTATATTGGTAGTAAACCAAATCTAACTCTTGGGCCCTAAAAATGGTATCGTCTTTTATTGTGACCCTTGATAGGGTGACATCCTTATAAATATACAATAATAGGGATTTCAAAAACCATTACAACAAAAATTCCTTAGGAATTTGGGATTTAATCATACATCATTGTCTCTGCCACTCATGAATGTGATCAAATATGTTAGTGACATTATCCTATCATAAAGAAGACAAAATCTAAGTTCTCGTGTTGTACCGAATACGTAATTGGAAGTGGTTGAATAATGTCAGAGAGAGAGAGAGAGAGAGTCAAAGGTTTGAAAAGCAGGTCGTGTGAGCTCAATATACCAATTTTCCTCTACCCCAATCAGGGTATGTTGGAAGAGTCTCGGGCTAATGGAATCATCCATCAAGGAGTTCGATGAGCACCACATATGAAATGTCATCATGTGATTTCTCAGATCGTCACTAAATTTTCTCTCAAATTTTGGAATATCCAAAGGAAGTTTGGTAGGGAATGAAGGTCGATTCGGATCATGAAGCACCGAATCATTGGTAAGATTCAACAAATATTGGATATTTAATTTTTCTAAGAAAGGAAGTCTTATTTTCGTCACTAAGTTCCAACTTTCGGATTTCAAAAATCATTCCAACAAAAATTCCTAAGGAATATGAGCTTTAATCATATGTCGTTGTCTTTTCCACTCCTGAATGTGATCAAATATGTGAGTCACATTATCCTATCAGAAAGAAGACAAAATCTCAGTTCTCATGTTGTATCGAATAGGTAATTGGAAGTAGTTGAAGAATGTCAGAGAGAGAGTGTCAAAGGTTCGAAAAGAAGCTCGTGTGAGCTCAATATACCATTTTTCCTCTACCCCAATCAAGGTATGTTGGAAGAGTCTCGGGATAGTGGAATCATCCATCAAGGATTTCAATGAGCACCACAGTTGAAATGTCATCACGTGATTTCCCAGATCCTCGCTAGATTTTCTCTCAAATTTTGGAATATTTGAGGGAAGTTTGGTAGGGACTGGACTCCAATTTAGATCATGAAGCACTGAATCATTGGTAAGATTCATAAAATCTAGGATATTTAATGTTTCTGATAAAATAAGTCTTATTTTCGTCACTAAGTTCCAACTTTCGGGGTTGTGCCCCATCATTCGATTGGTACTCACAGAAGAATTACATGAGGCATTACCACCACCAAGTGAAAAAATATTTTTTGGTTCCTATCTATGGTTTTTATTCAAGGTGGAAGGCATCGGGACATAAGGAGGACGTCCTCCATACATTGGATTCCCAAATTTATGGAAGATATTTCTCCTTGATGGCATCACGGTAGATGGGAAGGATCCACTTGTTTGGTTTCCAAAACCTGAGAAGGGATTGCTCCCTATCGACATTCCCATTGATGGAAAAACCCCACCCACATGGTTCCCAAAACCTTGAGGAGGATGGTGTCCAATGGGAAACTTGAAAGATGGAAAGGCTCCGCTTCTGAGTGACAACACTGACACAGGGATATGCTCCCTTCCCTATGAGAAGGAAAGGAGAGGAGTGGCTGAAATTTATGTAGACATGCTAACATTAGGTAAGATCAACGGAAAATTGGTCATGACATGCAGCATCCTAATTGATGACATTCCAAAGGAAAAATCAACCCCACCATACGAAGTTTAGGGTTGGGTCCCTACCCCACTATTGGGAACATATGCTTGAGGAGTAATGTCTCTACTTTATATTTTTTGGATGGGATGGATCATGCTAGGTGAAGTCAAGATGGGATGACTAACTCCTTGAACAATAATTGTCAATGTGGGGCTATGAATTCCCCTAGACCTAGAGTTGTTTAAAACATTGTCCATTATGGGCCACAAAGGATTATATTCTCACAAATATGAGTTTGCAAAGGGTAAGAGATAACATGATTTGTAAGAGGCAGGTTGAACTTGGTTGGAATCGGATAAAAAATATCCTCAATCTTAATGGGACCGAGATGGTCCTAAAGTAAAGGAACTCCTTAAGGAATCAAAACATGACCATCCAAGTCCCTTACAAATCCTTGTGCCTCATTCTCTTCATCAGAGAGACCTTCCCTTGTGGGATTTTCCACATCTAGTTGATTTTGTCGCACTGGCTCTGACAAACTAGTGTTATTCATCCTACGCCTTCGAGGAGGCATCTCCACACTTTCAGAAAAAATACCACAAGTCCTTCTTGATCAACGAAGCGGTTGGTCAACCACTTTGAATCAATGACTTGAAAGAAACAAGAGATGAAAAACCAAAGGCCAACTACAAAAAGTAGCAGCCGATTATAAAAGTCCTGAGAGGAATCAACAAACAAACCACTCTTCCAAGGCTCAACCCAGGTTGGTTAGGTCCTTAGTATGAGGTAGTGAAGAGTTGATCAAATTACATTCTGGAGATGCATATGGGTTGATTAAGTCCCAATATTGATCGATGAAGGAATGATAAACAGTTACAGTAACTTTCTCGCAACATTCACCTAATGTGAAAGTATCCTCTAGATTATTGGAACCCTCCAAAGGAGCCGAAATAGTGATTAAGTGTTTTCCTCAGGTACCATAATCACTTCCCACTTGCAGTCACCCACGTGAAATCTTGGGAAAATCCACTAATGTTATCGACTTGCAATCAGTGACTGGGTAGAGTTGTCATGGTTCAGGATCAAACGTATGGGTAGGGAAACAAATCCTAAAGCTTCCAAGAGTGTTTTCACCCAAAGGAACTAATTTCACATCCCCATAGTGTTCCTTGCGATCATGCACCTCTTGAGGGTGTGCGACACCACAACATTTCTAACTTAGTTTCTTGGAAACACAAAGGACACTTCCTTCGAAATATACCTCTTCACCTATAGCATACCCATACTTCGTTCTAGACTACCGACGAGTGACACTCCTACTCTAGTGAAAATATTGTATACTTAGACAATTCTTAACATCTTTAACACTTAGTCATATTTAATCATACATCCATGAACACAAGAAGCCAAGAGAACAAAAAAAAAATAGACAACAGAAACATAGATATAGTGTGGGTGACACAAATCGTCCCTAACACCTAGCTAAGTCTTTGTTATTGTGAAACAGTTACAATATGAGAACTACCAACTCGATTTACAAATTTGATAGAGTCACACGACTCGCCTCACCTCACCAAGACACTCAGACATGACCACAATCACAGATTTGTTGTCTCTTCATTTCTGCAGACTAAACAAATTGTAGTTCTTCCTCACACATGTCTCCAATAGACCTGTGCTTCCAAACTTCCCAAAAATTGGCCCAAGAGAAGCTCTCCCAACTCTCTCCATCGAATCCACCTGAAGGCATCACAATTCCTCCCAAGTGGATTGACTTGGCTACTTGAGGAAGCTCACCTTGTTTGTCTACCTTATAACCACATAGCTCTTCTTACTCTCCTTATCTTCTAAGCTCTACCAAGTTGCCTTCTTTGGTTGTGCACCCTCTTGCCTTTATAAGAGCCCATCTGTCACATCTCTTTCCCATGGGTGATTTGACCTGTTGGTTCACCAAGTCATGCCCCTTTGCAAGGTTGGGAAAAATCCTCTTGTGGGCACATTTGGGCAGCTTACCCAACCAACCCACCAAACGCTTCGTTTGGTCATCTGGATAACCCATCGATCTATCTATCTGACTTGTTGTATTGGATGTGTGAGCCCCTTCGATGATTTGAGTTGACTATCCTAAGTGATCCCCCCATTCCTTAGTTGATTTCCCTTCATTGTGGAGCACCCAAGTCATGCCTTCAACCCTTCATCAAATCGTTCATCGTTTGACTTGTTTCCAAGGCATCTTGGGCGGAGTCACCCCTTGGCACCTTGGGCGCCCAAGAAACCCAACTCTCCCCTATATGAAGACTTATGTCTCCTCATTTTCACTGAGCATATTTCCTGCCCAATTTCCTTCATTTCAGTCTATGGTGGAAGTGTGTGTGCCCAAGATTGGCACTGTAGGAATTACATCCTCCCCCATCTCAAATCATTGTTTTCCTCGACAACATCCACAAAATATGTGATCTCCAAGTCTCTTCCTAAACTCATGCCTCCATTGCAACTAATTCTGATGGAAACCCCAAGTTTTATGTCAATTGAAAACCCCAAAATTTTCAAAAGTGGAAACCGCAGGTTTCCTTGCGAAGTGGAAACCCCTAGTTTCCAAAAACAAAATTGTATTGCACCAAACTCCACATGATTTGTTTCCTAAGTTAATATGGTCGCTTCACCCAAATATAAGTATGAAATTCACCCAACTTTGTTGCACTATATCATTGCGATGTTGTTTCCTTACTATTGTTTGGTTCTGTTGTTTATGTCGCTACATTCTACAACTGAATGTTTCCCACTTCACTTCAAATTTTTTCCTAAGTTTTTCACTTGTTGGTTGTGGAGCCCGATTATCTTCCTGATTCAGAGGTCTTTTTTTTTCAGCCATGTTTATACCCCATGAAGTATCTACACCCCAGAAGTATGTACACTCTACCATGTGGGGGAGTGTAGAGGGGGGTTACCCCCTCTACGGGGTCTAGGGGGGCCATCCCCCCGGTTGGGGGGTATGGGGGAAAGCGGGCCCCCTAAGGAAAAATTGCCTTGTAAAAGTATATTGTAATTTCATTGTAAATCTGGACCATTCATTATAAGGTCGTAGATCTAACGGTAGAAGTAATGTTAGGGTTTTTTTTCCCTAGAAGGCAACCCTCTCTTATGAGGGAAATGTATTGCGGCTATGTATCATAAAGAATATTGTATTCTCAGATAGGAGACTGTGAGAGAAAGAAGAGGAAGTTACAACAGGTTTGTTGTAGGTTGTATCCCTTCATTTGTTGGATAATAATAAAGGAAGGACCTGACAATTTCTCTAGTGGATGTAGCCCACACTGGGTGAACCACATAAATATGTGTCTCTATTGTATTGTGTATCTTTTGTTTTTTTGTTTCCACATTTGTTTTATTTTATTGCTCCACGGTCCAATTTTTCTAACAACACTCTTGTGATCTTGTTGATGCACACATACTTCAACTCAAGTACATGCCTCTACGCAATGTTGACCCCCACATATCGAAGTGGTTGGGTAGTTAATCCAACCATCACACCAAATCCATGAGCATGCACATCCTCATGCCTGAACTTAGTCTATTTGTTTGCATCTCTGTCACTCTGTCCAACTCCAAATACTAAGGAAAGTGTACGTCCTTGCCTCACCAATGTTGCCATCGATCGATATTCATCAAGGATACATCAAGGTTCTAAGTGTTGCACTTCGAACCTATTGGCGTGTATGTACTCTTGACCCCCTTGTCATGCTTCTTTTATCACATAAGTCATGAACTAGTTGAATGGTCAGTCCAACCGTCACAATCCTTGAGCTCGCAGACCCTCATGCAAAAACGAGTCACTTCCTTATGCAATTTGGTCCATTCGCACAATACTCATATTAAGGCAAGGTCTCCCTTCACCTTGCTTCACTATGAAGTCACCCCAAAAAAAAATTGTATGTGACAACTTGGCTCCACTATCCACCTCATGGCACAATTATCCAATCTTCCCCAAGAACTGCACATCTAGAATGCCTTTTCCCCACTACTTCATCACCAGGTCATCCTGCTGCATCTACCTCTCTATGCCTTAGAATGGTTAGGATTCACCCTCAACCATGCTTCCCAAATCAAGAGAAATGTTCATGCCAAAGTAATCTCTTCATGTTGCAATCTACATGTTCGCACAATCCTCCAAATGAAGGAAAGTCCTTGAATCACCTCCTTTTTTCAATTCACCTCTCTACAACTCAACATTTGCGATGAGTGTGGAAAAAACGCCTACACTTCTCAAACATCCCAACGAATTATCCAAAGAAGATCTAAGTATAATGAGTCACTTGAAAGAAATTACATGCCTTAGACATTTTCACACCAATACTTCTATCGACTCCAACCAACGACCCCCGTCGGATCTTTGAGTCATTGCAAAATCATCCAAAAGTTACCCAGGTTCTCTTTTCCTCACAATTTTTCATACCAAAGGCAAGCGAACACCACCCAAGTCACTTGGTCTGCATTATTCCAGTTCATATTGATTGCCAACAATTCTTGGTCGACTTCTCTACTCAATCCATGCATCTATTAGAATGGAACTTCCTTGCACCTACTACAAGCATCCGAACTATGGAATTGGTGTCATGACTGTCAAGCCATCACATGATCCGAAAAAATTGGATAAGGCACCAAACACTAGGGTGCCTCACCCATCCTCTCAAATCGTCACATCCAGACCTTGCTGCCTACTTCACCTCAACATCCTGTCCAATGAACCTCATCAAAGAGTTAGGAAACTTCCTCAAACCACCTCCACGATTGCATCTAATTCTTCCTAAGTCCACTGCAAGACTCGTCCAAGTAGGTCGCCCAAGCTCCCTGCACATTCGCCTAACCAATGTGTCCCAAACTGCTCCAATACTTCTTCAAATATGCACCACTTGGGTAACCCTCAAGTATGTCAATTTTCACCACAGAAACGTATTGTACTTGAATCGCCAATCCATCTGGATTCCCTTAAATAAATCACTGCAACACTTAGGAAATGCAAGAAATCGAAACAAACCATACATTTCCAAACAACATCCTTCATTGCAATCATGTTCTAAGTCTGTTTTCTTGGACCCCCACTTTCCCAAGCAACCGACTCTCCACATGAGCTCTCCCTGATCACAACATGTATCTCCACAAATTTACAAGACCTTCACTATGATACAAGGTTGAGTCCATCCATCCACTTCATAAATCCGTCTAAGTTTCAAACTACACATGTAACCGACTGAACTCATCTCCAATGTGTTTCCATCTCTGCATCTTGACTACGTCCACTTCAAGGCACCATGCATCCACCACCTGATGATCAAGTCATATTGCTTCTAACTGGCCATTGTAACTCTGCAAATATTTACCTCGTTCGAAGGTCGCGGTCTACCCATTATTCCAACAACCCATCTCAACTCAATTGTTGTTCTCGACAATGCACGTCACGAAGATGTCATGATGGAAACATTCCCAACCAACTTCCCTCTACAAAGCTACTCTAGGTCACCCCATGTCATCCAACACATCCAAGTGCTTCACCTTGCTGCAACCCATAGCTTCTCCCCCTCACAATCACTTTTGTGATCACCCTCTACACTTTTCTTCTGCGATAACTTCTATGGTTATATTTGCAATTAATCATGCAACATATCCTATTTTCAAATTCCTTTCCCAAGTGCTTGGTTCTCCCAAAGAACTGTGTGCCTAGTCTCTCCAAGGTGTGCACAACAAGTCCAATACTGACTTCCTTCACAAAGCAAACCAACTGATTTTGTACCCAAACTGTCTCTGCGTTCAAGTCTATGACAAGTTTTGCGATGAACTTTGTGATGATTTTTTTCATCATCCACCCTATACAAGTGCTTCTTCTCACCACAAACTCTACTATTGGTCTATACAATATTTGCACCCATACCAAATTCTCCACCACACCGTTAACCAAACCTCAATTGTAAGTCTGATGCAAAGTCTGTGATGAACAAGTTCACTGCATCAAACCATTCAATAAGTCTACAAACATTCCCACTAAACTAAGTTATAAATTGTGCCCTATCCAAGGTCACCACTACAATAGTAGAGTGTGCTTCAAGATTTGATACCATCTATCGTCGATATAGTGGTGAAGAGATACCCAACCCTTCTCTAAAATCTACAACGAATCTGCTTTGATACCATTTGTCACATCCCCATAGTGTGCCTTGCAACCATGCACCTCTTGAGGGCATGCGACACCATGATGTTTCTCACTTGGTTGGTTGGAAACGACAATGATACTTCATCCGAACTATGCCTCTTCACCTAGAGCATACCCATACTCCATTCTAGACTATCAACGAGTCACACTCCTACTCTAGTGCAACTCTTGTATACTTAGACAATTGTTAACAACTTTAATACTTAGTCATATTTAAGCATTCATTCATGAACATGAGAATCCAAGAGATCAACAACAAAACAAAAAAGAGAAACATAGATATAGTGTGGGTGACGCAAACCATGCCTAACACCCGACTAAGTCTTTGTTATTGCGAAACAATTACAATATGAGCACTACCAACTCGATTTACAAATTTGGCAGAGTCACACGACTCGCCTCACCTCACCAAGACACTCATAAACAAATTTGTCACACCAAGACTCTTTGTCACAACCATCTTTGTAACCTCCTCATGTGGTGCACCTTAGAAATGCCCACAACCGCAAACTTGTTGTTCCTTCATTTCCGCAGACTACACATTTTTAAGTTCTGCCTCACACATATCTCCAACAGACCTACATTTCCAGACTTACCCAAAATCGACCCAAAAGAAGATTACCTAACTATGTCCACTGAATCCACCTCAAGACAACACAATTCCTCCCAAGTGGATCGACTTGGATCCTTAAGGGAGGTCTCCCTCTTCGTCTGCCTCAGAACCACAAATCTCTTCTTTCTCTCCTTGTCTTCCAACCTCTACTAAGTTTCCTTATTTGGTTGTGCCCCCTCTTTCCTTTATAAGTGCTCATCCATCATGTATTTTTTCCCATGGGTGAGCCAACCCATGGGTTCACCAAGTCATGCCCCTTCACAAGGTTGGGCCAACTCCTCATGTGGGTATGTTCAGGCAGCTTTCCTAGCAGATCAACCAAATGATTCATTTTGTTATCTATTCGACCCACCGACAGGGATGATCTTAGGGGCTAAATTTCGCTCATGGGATAATTTTCCATGGTTTTTCCCAAAAAAATATTCGCTATTCTAAAAATGATTCGCCCAAATTATAAAGGAAAAAATTATTTTACCTTAAAAATCGCCAAAATTTTATATAAACTATATAAAATCCTTAGAAATTTGAATATTTTCACAAAACATTCGCCAAAAATTTATAGTTGGCATATGAAGGATTATTAAGATTCGCCAAGGTTTCTACATTTTAAAATAAATTTCCATCCTTAAAATCATCCTTGCCCACCGATCTGTCTAACCCACTCGTTGTCTTAGGTGCATGTGCCCCTTAGGTGAGTTGAGTCGACTCTCCTAAGTGCGCCCCCCATGCCTTAGCCGATTTCCCTTCATTGGTGAAGCACCCAAGTCATTGTTGAAATAATGTAACTGCGAAGAGTATTTGTATTCTTATTATTATTTTATTCATAGGATTAATCCCCATTGAGGATTAATCATGTCGGTAATTGTATTAGGACCAAATCTCCTTTTGCGGATTGGTCAACAGACAATTGTAATAGGCAGAATAAGAAGTCACCCCCAACATTTATTATTGAGACCCAGAATTAAATTAAAGGTGGGTTTACCCACCCAGAGTGAGAGGTCGTCCGTGCCAATGAAAACCCTTCACACGTGCCAGTCTTGTATATATAGGGAGGCTAGCACCTCACTTTAACACACAACACACTTGCTCATTCTTGAGAAGCAAGTTGCAACTTACCAGTGAATGAGAAGGAGAAGAGTGACACATATTTTGGAGAGGACTATCTGTATTGGTTTGAGTTATCTCTTGAACATTGTATTGGCAATTTATGATAAGGAAGTTTTTGTTGGGTTTTCTTCCCCTAGAGGGGTTCCCAAGATAAATGTTGTGTCTCTTATGAATGTGTATTTCTTAGTGATCTTGTTCTTATGATGCTCTTATCTATTGAAATGAAAAGAACTATAATAATGGAATAAACATTAACATGGTATCAGAGCCAACCTGAAGGAAGTATATTTCGCAAGAGAAAAACGTCACTGTTGCAGTACCTGCAAATTAGGGTTTTTCAAAAGTGAAGCTTTTCAGCTCCAAAACTACCTAGAAAGTTGTGCCCTCCCCCAAGGATCATTTTGGCACCTTGAGCGCACCTTTTCAATGGCTAGATCTCCTGGAAAGTGAAACCCTAGTTTCACAAAGTACCAGAAAACCAGAGTACCAGAAGTAACAGAAGTACCAGAGTACCAGAAGTACCAGAAAACCAGAAGCACTAGTCCAGAAATCCACAGATCAAGTTTGAGGGGGTAAAAGTTGGATTTTCGAAATTTTGACTGCACCAGCTAACTCGCCTCAGCTCAGCGCATCTATCCCCTGGATCAGATTTTCAAAACTCGAAGTTTGAAAAATTAGGGTTTCCTCATAAAACCCTAAGTTGCAGTTGCGGTTGCAGTCTCAGAACCAGTTGCAGTTGCAGTACCAGTTGCAGTTGCAGCCGTAGAACTAGTTGTCAATGATTACCATTTCTACCAGATGGATCCACTACCTGCAAATGCTATCAGAGGTATGTACTTACATATGTTTAATGGTTAAACCCTAAAGAGTATTTGTAGGAGAAGGGATATCTTGCCATAGATCCAGAAGGATCTCAAGATCCAACACATTTAGAGGAATGATGCAACCCAGGTGTGATTATTCTAATATGCATCTATTTGTTATGAAATTATCTTGATCAGTGTTGCATGTTGAAGCTATGATCAAATTATTAGAAGAATTAAAAGTTGATCATGGAGCTTATCCTCTAACCTAACCTTCTATCAAGATAGCGTATTGTCTTAGTACAACATACAGGTTGAAGAAAGAACTCATCACTTGAGTGAAGGAGACCTGGAAGAAAATCAAGCACTCACTCTTGAGGACAAGGCTCCAGGTTTGATTAATCAAGATTCAAAGGTACACATGACAAGTTGATGACTATAGTTGAGACAACAGTCTTTGTAAAGTATTATACTTGATAGCATGTGAGCATATAGAGGTAAATA
>ML779130.1:295890-361875 GCA_009831015.1 Picea engelmannii
AGGAATACCAATCCATAATAAAGAATGATGTATGGGAAATAGTTCCCAGACCAAAAAGTAAGGATGTGGTATCATCAAAATGGTTCTTCAAAATAAAACATGTTGTTGATGGAAGTATTGAGAAATATAAAGAAAGATTTGTCGCTCATGGATTTTCCCAGAAGGAAGGCATTGACTATGAAGAGACATTCTCTCTTGTAGCCAAATACACTTCGATCAGAACCAATATAGCTCTTGCTGCCAAGATGAAATGGAAGTTGCACCAGATGGACGTGAAGACATCTTTCTTGAATGGTGTTATCGAAGAGGAAGTGTATATAGAGCAAACCCAAGGATTTGAGGTTGAAGACAGGAAGTCTCATGTCTGTCGATTGAAAAAAGACTTATATGGATTGAAGCAATCTCCCAGAGCTTGGTATGGCCATATAGACAGTTTCTTGACGAGCTTAGGCTTTACCAAGAGTAAAGCAGACTCAAATCTCTACTTCAAAATTATGAATAATGAACCAGTAATCTTGCTATTGTATGTGGATGACTTATTCTTAACTGGAGAAGAAAAGCTCATCGTTGAATGTAAACAGAGACTTTCCATAGAATTTGAAATGAAATACCTTGGTCTAATGCATTACTTCTTAGGCCTTGAGGTATGACAGAGTCCAGAAAGAATCTTCCTTAACCAAGGGAAGTACACGGTCGAAATCTTAAAGAGATTCGACATGCTAGAATGTAAGTCCATGAATACACCCATGGAAGCGAAGCTGAAGCTACTGGTCGGTACTTCGTCGGACTTGATAGATGCCACACTATAGAGACAGATTATTGGATCGCTGATGTACCTGATGAACACCATACCAAACATTTGTTTTGTAGTGAACACCTTGAGTCAGTTTTTGGTAGAGCCCAAACGTGTTCACCTAGTGGCTACAAAACATGTGATTAGGTACCTTAAAGGTACAATGGATTATGGTCTCAGCTATGATGGAGATCATGACTTCAAATTGAGTGGATATACTGATGCAGATTGGGCAGGAAGCGTTGCAGACAGAAAAATCACTTTCGGATGTTGTTTCAGTTTGGGATTAGCCATGATCTTGTGGCAGAGTAGGAAGTAATCCAGTATTTCTCTCAGCACAGTGGAAGCAGAGTACATTGCCGCATGTTTTGCTAGCTGCGAAGCTCTATGGCTTCGGAAGTTGCTGACTGGCCTATTTGACTTGGAGATGAGAGAAACCGTGATTCTATGTGACAACCAGATATGCATAAAGATGACAAAGAATCTTGTATTCCACGACAGGTCGAAGCACATAGAAATCCGCTATCATTTCATTCGCGACATGGTACAGAGAGGAGCCTTGAAGCTCCAGTACATTAGTATGGATGAACAGGTTGCTGACGTGTTGACCAAACCTCTATCTCTTGTAAAGTTTGAACACTTTCGAGATAAACTTGGTATATTTCGAAAGGACCCTCCCTAAAAGGGGGAGTATATATATTCATTCCTTGCTTCTGACCTCGCTGTTAGACGTAAGAAAGATGAGTCATTGTTTCTGACCTCGCTGTTAGACGTAAAGCATGATGTTGCGTGTTCCTTGCTTCTGACCTCGTTGTTAGACGTAAAGCATGACGTTGTGTGTTCCTTGCTTCTGACCTCGCGTTAGACGTAAAGCAAGATGATTCATTGCTTTTGACCTCATTGTTAGACGTAAAGCATGACGTTGTGTGTTCCTTGCTTCTGACCTAGTTGTTAGACGTAAAGAAAGATGATTCCTTGCTTCTGACCTCGTTGTTAAACGTAAAGCAAGATGATGATGATTCCTCGCTTCTGAACTCGTTGTTAGACGTAAAGCGAGATGATGTGTGATTCCTTGCATCTGACCTAGTTGTTAGACGTAAAGAAAGATGATTCCTCGCTTCTGACCTCGTTGTTAGAAGTAAAGAGAGATATTGATGATTCCTTGATTCTGACCTAGTTGTTAGACGTAAAGAAAGGTGATTCCTTGCTTCTGACCTTGTTGTTAGACGTAAAGCAAGATGTGACTGACACTAAGCTACCAGCTTATCAGCCGTGACATTGAGCCAGTGTAGTACTATGATGTGCCAACCTAGTGTTGTGATGAGGTATCATTTTTTACTGATACATATTGATGCAGATGATGATGGCATTCTTTCGAGAATGATGATGTTGTCGATAAAGAAAACTTATGATGACTCGTAAATGTGCTAGCCAATGTTTCAAGATGATATTGACAATATTGTCCTCTTGATTCCAATGATGATGCAGACCTCTCTCGCCTGATGCTGTTGAAGAAGACCCTTCTTATTAAGGAGGAGTGTTTAAATAATGTAACTGCGAAGAGTATTCTTATTATTATTATTATTATTTTATTCATAGGATTAATCCCCATTGAGGATTAATCATGTTGGTAATTGTATTAGGACCAAATCCCCTTTTGTGGATTGGTCAACGAACAATTGTAATAGGCAGAATAAGAAGTTGGCCCCAACAGTTATTATTAAGACCCGGAATTAAATTAAAGGTGGGTTTACCCACCCAAGTGAGAGGTCGGCCCTGCCAGTGAAAACCCTTCACACATGCCAGTCTTGTATATATAGGGAGGCTAGCGCCTCACTTTAACACACAACACACTTGCTCATTCTTGAGAAGCAAGTTGTAACTTACCAGTGAAAGAGAAGGAGAAGAGTGGCACATCTTTTGGAGAGGACTATCTGTATTGGTTTGAGTTATCTCTTGAACATTATATTGGCAATTTATGATAAGGAAGTTTTTGCTGGGTTTTCTTCCCCTAGAGGGTTTCCCAGGATAAATGTTGTGTCTCTTATGAATGTGTATTTCTTAGTGATCTTGTTCTTATGATGCTCTTATCTATTGAAATGCAAAGAACTATAATAATGGCATAAACATTAACAGTCATGCCCTCAAATCTTCATCAAATCTTTTGTTGTTTGACTTGTGTCGCAAGGCATCTTGGGTGGAGTCACCCCTTGGCATGTCGAGTGCCCAAGGAACCCCGACTCTCTCGTATATGAATACTTTTGTCTCCTTATTTTCACCAAGCATCATGCCTGCTCGATTTCCTCTGTTTCAATCTGTGGTGGAAGTGTGCTTGCCCATTCTTGGCGCTGCAGGCTTTACACCTAACACTATGGAAACCCCCGTACATGTAGTAATCCAATGGACACTAAAGCAAGTGAAGGAGGGGATATCACCTCTAGTTATTCTAATGCAAACTTGTGCTTAACACTTGTGTTAGAGGTGCTTTCCTAGAAAGTGCTCCTTGCTACTACTGGGTTTCACACTCTTTAATCAAATATAATTTAAAGTTTCACGGCCTTGGAGAATTTAATCTCCAACCTTATTCCAAGGCCCTAAATCCTAGACTATTGTTATTTTTTCTAGAAAGAAAAGAGTCTAGTTAATTTTAGTTAAGCATTTGTTTTTAAACAGTTTTTAATTACTCAAAGGAAACATAAGCACAACTAATGGTGTCTTGAAGAGTTAAACATAAATAACTTGTAAGAATATTGGCATCCAAATTACACTTATTCTTCAATAAACGAAGTTAAAACATGAACAACTTTGAAAAGTAAATTTGATGCAATATGCAAACTCGTAATGAAAATTTTCATTTTCTTGCAAAGACTTGTAACTATTATAACCTACTCAACAATAAAGAAAAAGAAAATGCAGCTAAGAAAACTAGCCTCAAACATGAAAACAACAGAGAATAGAAAAAGACTTGGATTTTTTTTTTCTTTTTGATGATAATGAAAGATAAAATACAATCAAGCAAACACTTTTCAACTGCAAAGACACTTCACACAAGCACTGGAAGGAAAAAAAGAAAAGATGCAGCAACCAAGTAGGAGGGGAAGGGTTGGAAATGAGAAAAACTCACTCCTAGGAGGCACTCACACCTTCTGTGAAGGAAACAATAGAGTACTTGCACCTTTCCTTAGGGAAAATTGTTAGTGATTGCTTTGTCACTGAAGGAAATAAGCGAGTATGTTTTGTAAGGGGCTAAAATCCTAAAAAAAACTCTTGCAAACTGACTTGTGAGACTACAAGCAAGAAATGCACACTGAAAACTAACATAGAAACCTAAACCTAAGCCAAAATAGCAACAAATAAAACCATATTTAGAATAACTCTAGGATTTATCCCTAGTTGATTCACCAATTATGTTGCGGAAATAAACTTTCCTATAGCTAGGGATGACTATAACAGAGAAAGTTTCAAAGAACAATGCTAATCTTTCCCAAAAATAGCCTATGATATTCTTTCAATAACTACCAGGTAGTTACAATAGGTCTTATCTGGTTCAGATGATTGATTGGAGACAATCATCTTCGGTTTTCCTCGCTCCACCTATCCTCCTTCTTGCTTCATATTGCATACTTGCACACACAAAAAAAAAAAAAAAAACCAAAGCTTCCTCAAAATATTGGTAGAAATGAAAATGAATATAAAATAACTACTTTAACTAACTTAATCAAGTAAATTAGTTCCTCTACTAAACACTGAAAAGGAGATTGAATTCAACATGAACAACTTAGAATTTAGGGTAGGGAAAGAAGAGAGACCTTTATTTTATTATCAAGAACATAAATACAAAGAAATGTACATGATTTTGTTGTTGGCACTATCCATAACCACCATTTAGATTCCTCCAATCCCAAGCCACTCGGGACTACAACACCTCCAATGTTCTTCTCCTCATGAATATGAGGAATATCAAGGGATCTTAGGCCTCAATGATACGAATGGGAAATGAACTTTAGGAAATAGGGATTTCCAGGGAAATGGAAGTCATAAAAACCCTGGGAATATAATGGCTTGGCTGCTTGGGGATAGATGATTACTCTGGCACAATAACGATTCTTGTACCTTCTTCCTTCCTTTAGGTCTCTTTTATACCATTTCAAGATGGTTGAGACTGTTTTTCTACAGGTTTTATGGAGTTATAGAGTTATTTTTCACATAAACCTCGCTTAGGAGCACACAATTTTCACATTTTAAAAATATTTTTTTGGTACTTTGGAATGCACTTGCGCTTTTACTGAAGGGAAAGGGAGAGTACTCGCACCTTTACTGAAGGAAAAGGGTGAGTATTTTCACCTTTATTGATTAGAAAAAAAGTGCATTTCCATGAAGGCTTTTTGGTAGAGTTCTGGGAGGGCCCAAGCAACAAAAAAGGGGATATGAAGGGATAATGGCCAATCAAATGCATCTCAACTACTGAAGTGGAGAAATATGCTATAACAAGCATCAACTAGATGTAATAGAGTGAGATCAACCAAAGGTCAAAATATCATAAGAAAATTCCATAGATGCATGGAATTTTTTCATGTTGAAAGAGGGACATTATGACGATGATACAAAATATGACCTCGAGGCACAGACATTTAGTCAAGGGGTGGGAACCGAAACAACTTCTAGAGTTGGACACTAACTTTTTTCTTAATGAGATAATTTATCAAATTTCTCCATTGTTTATGCATGGTCTAATACTATTTTCCATGGATGGCATAAATGTCAAATATAGTAGAGTAATTGAATTGATGGAGTATGTCAGACCATGTTATATCTATGGAGTTTGGATCAAGGTGGCCCAATATATGTGAAGTATGTGGAGATATGCAACTCTTGCAAACTATATACAACTAAAAGACTCTAACAAAAAAAAATGAGCAACTATATCTATTTGAATCAAATAGTAGTAGACCCTACTATCATTGGCATAGTTATGTTTTATTCTTTACATATCTAATTGATAAAAATTTATGTTTAATTATCTTGAACAATGTTAATATAACATATTTTTTTTTATGTAATTAACATTATTTTGAATATTTTGGCAAGATGATCGTGGAAAGGGATCCATGTAGCCTATAGAGGAACCTATAAAATCATAGATCTCTTCAACATATTACATCTCTTTGTCTTTTTATAATTTGTTTTTATTAATGTTATAACCAACTTTACATGTTGTTTGTTGGTAGGATTCCACACATGATCCCAAAGGGGTGATGATGTTGACTTGTTTGAGGACTAGAACCCACGAGCCACTATCCAAAAGGCTATTAGAAATACCAACAAAGAATCAATTGCATTAGTTGACTCTGACTCAAAGGATGTTGTGCATAGGCACACCTTTTTCAATGATAAACTCAAACAATACTAAGTATGCATTAACTTTTAACTTGTTTAATTTATTGTATTCAATATTTTTCAACTCGATTCAATTTTGTATATGAACAAAAACTGGATTTTTTTGGTGAAGGAGTATCTAAATTTTCTTGATCTTGCACTTCATGAGGTCGATGCTATCAGTAACCACGTAGAAATGTATATTCCATCACATCTTTCAGCCTCCACTAGTCACATACCCACCATATTATTTCCCTATTTTTCTCCTACTCACACTCCTATGTCTCCTCTCTCTATCATTCCTCTATCTCCCTCTTATGCTTCCACAAATTTTGGTGGCTCAAATGGCACCCCTACCCATGGAACGACAAACCATGTAGATGTTGGTGGAGGCATCCCTAGTGTTCCCATTCCAGATCATGTGAATGCTTTCTTGGAGAAGAAAACATCAATAGCACTAGGACAATGTCCAATAATATGGTGGATGAAAACCTAATCCCATTGAAGAAACCAAAAATCCCAAATAATAATTAATGTATTTATTTACCACAATGTGATAAAATTGTAGTACTTTTTAATCTTTCTTATATACTAATGATAATCTAGTATTAGTTTGGCAAGAAATAATATGTTTTATAAGTTCCTATATGAGAAGGAATCAAATCTTTTTGGGCCAACCATTTATATTGGATTTAACCAATGACCTTCTCATTTGAATAAGGAACGTATGGCCCTACATGGTTGGTATATTTGGTGATATTTTCAACAAAAGTGAAATAATCTCTCTTCCAAGTAAATATTTGAAAACCATCAAAGATACATATAGGGTTAAACTAGAAAAAAACCCCAGGTATGGACAACCTTTTGTAGTTCCTAAGAGAGAGTGGAAGGCTAAAGAGGATGAGAAAATAAGGAAAGATATTTTTATATGGAGCAAGGTATAACATGATAAA
Source organism: Picea engelmannii (assembly GCA_009831015.1). Taxonomy (NCBI): domain Eukaryota; kingdom Viridiplantae; phylum Streptophyta; class Pinopsida; order Pinales; family Pinaceae; genus Picea; species Picea engelmannii. The sequence continues at coordinate 303,013 of ML779130.1, forward strand.
TTTAATTGAATATGCTACATTTTTGTGTTCAACATAAAAATTTCAGTATCTCACCTTAAAAAATTTCATAAGCTCAAAGATACCTCCAAGGCCACCTAGGCCGGGTTACACACAACCAACACAAAATTGGCTAGGGTGGATACTTGAAATTGATTGCTAGATTTGTAAGTATGAAAACAATTAAACCATGTCATTACTAAAATGTTCCAACTTTTATTTTATTGTGATGAATAATAAAATTTTGTGATATTGTTATGGAATGCAATGGGATGCTTGTAATCGAGCGCCCAATGAAGAAGAAATGAAACTTGCATTCAAGTGTGGGTTTTCAGTTGTAGTTGAACATGCACAAGGTGGAACCCAACCACAAAATCCCTGAGAGAATGTTTAGGTAAATATTTTTTCTTGATTCTAAATTACCATTAAATGTAATCACATTCACAATTTGTTAGTATATTAGATCTGGTATACTTATAGATTTCTATTGTTTCAGGGGAAAAGATTGTAAATGGGGATATTGGGAGACAAGAGGAGGAGATTGCCCAAACCATGGTTTTTCGTAGTCAACTAAGCAACAAACATTGTTTTAACATTTACATTGAACTATGAAACTGACTAATAATGAGTACATTATACTAACTATATATCTTTTATATATATAGTCAATGTTAGTCCCACTCAACCCATACATGGAATGAAATGTGTATTGTGTTCCAGTAGGAAGCAAGAATCAATAGATGAGCAACCTCCACTAAACACAAACAAAGATCAATTCATGAACATGCCTCTCAAGTTTTTTTTTTTCAAATAAGAAACCATATAGGAAGTGATTAGATATAATAGGACTAGACAATAAATGGAAAACAACAACATTTGTTTTTAGACCTATGATATTGTAACAATTAGCTTTATTAACATAAAATATTTTGCACTATGATTTTTGTTTTGATACATCTTATGTGATGTTCATGTTTTATTATTTTATGTTAATTTCAATTATTTTCTAGTAGATAGATTGGGTATAGGGAATTGAGAGTGATGTGAGGGGATGGGGGGGGGTGAGCCACTGAGCTTCCACCTTCACGTGGTTGGCCTTGTTCAATAGAGAATAAATGATTCTTGAAACTAAGAGAAGCTCGAGTGAATATTCATTTTGGCATATTTTGTTTTTAATATTATTGATAGAATGTTAAAAATGGTTGAATAAACAATATGTTAGTTAATTTATTATACATTTTATGTGCAATTATGCAGACACTAAATTTTGTTGTTCCATTGAGTATTGTCCACCTTATGTGTTTTTGCTAGCTTTGTGCTTGTTTGGATGATTAATCTATTGTCAATTTGTATTAGCAATTTCCTTTGAACAATAACTTGTGTTTTCATGTTTTGACCAATTTGTTGCTTTGCAAATGATTTAGAAATCAAATTATTTATTGGTAGTCCTTCACATGGGAAGTATTTTACTACATGTTGGTTTGTCACTTTAGATTGGAAATAAACTGGCTTACCTTAGTCATTTTGTATCTCAGTTTCTGCAGTGGCTATCTTTCATTTAATTTAAATTTTAATGTTTGTTGTTGCTCTTTTTTTTCAAAAATTAATATGCAAAGTTGGGAACCATTCCAGAGTTTATTTACTTCATGCATTTTTTCCTCACTTATTATTTGAGGATGGTGAAACAAATAAAAGAATGGCTCTCTGATGTGTTGGTACCTTATCATTTCCTAGGTGGAAAGATGCAACTCAATCTTGAAAATGGTATATTGTCCCATTGATCATTCAACTTGCCAACAAAGAAATTCCCCAGTCTCTAGATCTTTTTATTTTTCATTATCATTTCATATATATTTCATCCTCACTTAGGCATTCTCAAATTCCTATGATTGTAGGTGAATTATGGAGCTACAATGTGCTTTGAATTTTTTTAAAGCATATTTATATTAAGTGTTGCGTGGATCGATGAGCTTCTTTGTTTGTGGCTTAATGGAATTGATACACAAAATGTGTTGATCCAAATTTGGGCACATGGAATAACAAGCTATGCTAAGGAGAAAATTCATGACCAAGGCACATGAAATGAACACAACTTTCAAGCAAAAAAACACCAAAATTGTGAGGTATGTTAAGTGTTTAACAAAACCTATGAACCGTTATTCATTCTCCCAAAATATAAACCATAAAATAATTTCAAATTCTATCCACTTGCAATAAATTCTAATCCTAGATTCATATTAGTGATCTTAATGCACATTGGAGTATTGTCAAAATAGACCATCTTTGTCCCTTAGTGTTTTTCTTGTATGTAACCTTTTATTGCCTTTGGAAAAAGATAAACAGGTCAAATTGTTTGTAAGAATACCTAAATGAGATGTTGTGACATGGAATGAAATCCTTGTTGATTATTTCTAGAATGGCCAACCTCGTGAAGCATTGGAATTCTTCAATGAAATGTAGTTCTAGGGAATAAAACCCAATTAAGTAATTGGATATTAAATGTCATCTTGCTCTTTTTCTTAATTTGGTTGGATACAAATATATTGGTTAGGGAAATAGAAACTACACGATGAGGTTTGTTCCCAATTTTATGTGTAGCTAGGTTGTTACCTTTCAATAGATTTGTGCTCTACTTGACAAGTATGTAATTCAAGAAATATTCCTCTAATCAAGGCTTTACCTACTCTTATACTGTCATAAACCTAGTGCATATCTCTGATGTCCATGTGCTAAGATGGTTTAGCAAGTGATAAAAGGATTATTTATGTTATGTTTGTTTGCATATACTATACTTTGCCTTATATTTGTGCAGTTGATTTGAGATTCTTGTTTAGGTGACAAACCACCATCTCTTTGGGAAGAATCCATATTATACAACCACTTCATGGAAGACATGTGCTGAAAGGTATGAAAGGAACTTCTCACATAAGCATTCATTTCTTCTTATACAAAATTTATTTACACGTTTTCTTTGTTAGTGTTCTTTCACTTGCAAGACAATCGTGGACAACTCTACTATTTTGTTAATGATTCAAGAATCATGTGAAGACTTATAACACTTCCATTATCCTAGAATAGAGGTCCCCTTACTTTCTTGATTTAGATGTCCTCTCAACAATGATTGTTGTAGCTTTAATGCTTTAGGAATCATGCGAAGGATTAATAATAATTCCTCTATCTCATAATAAAGGTGCTTATATTTGCTTGATTCAAATGTTCTCTGTTCTCTTAACAATGGTTTTTGTAGCTTGAATTGAGAAAAAAATTATGCTAATGGAATACATATGATAATAACTAGAAATAGTTTGGAAACCTCATTAAAATCTAGAGATCACTTGAGATTTTGCGCTGAAAACAAGTTACAATTGGATTAAAAAATGCAAGGGTTTTCATAGTAAACATTGAAATCATGACTATTACACAAATATATATATTTGTCATTAAGCATTTCTAATTGTTAGTGTTCTTTCATTTGTAAGATGGTAATGGACAACTCTACTATTTTGTTAACAATTCAAGGAACATGTGAAGACTTAATAACACTTCCATTATCCCATAATAATAACACTTCCATTATCCCATAATAGAGGTTTCCTTATTTTCTTGATTTCGATTTCCTCTCAACAATGGTTGTTGTAGATTTAATGCTTTAATAAACATGTAAAGGATTAATAACACTTCCTTTGTCTCATAATAGAGGTGCCAATATTTTCTTGATTCAAATGTCCTCTCAATAATGGTTTTTGTAGCTTGAATTGATCTTATTGACTAATATAATATGTTGATTTGGTTCTATGAATGTTGATTTGTTTGATCTAAATGTCCTCTCAACAATGGTTATTGTAACTTGAATAGATCCTATATTAGCTAATATTGTATATTGATAAAGTTCTATGATTGATGATTTTCTTGATCTCGATGTCCTCTAAACTATGATTGTTCTAGTTTAAATTGATCCTAATATTAAATATTCACCCAATTCCTATGATTGTTGAATATGGTAATGTCCTATTCACCCAATTCTTATGATTGTTGAATATGGTAATGTCCCATTCACCCAATTCTTATGATTGTTGAATATGATAATGTCCTACTAAAAATAATGGCTAATCCACTAAATGAAAAAAATTATGAGATAAGTTCAAGCCAATGACAAGGCTCAATAAAATAGCACTTAACCCTTTTTAGAAGAGTTGTTATAATTATTGAGATTCATATGGACTATATTTTTATACATTTTACTAGCATCATCATATAAATATATATGTATTGTATATTAAACTTTTCGTTATCTGAGCAAGATGATAGGGATCAAGGTATACATTACATCAATTCACAAAATGATTGTCACACTAATTTCTTCTCATTATTCAATAATAATAAATTGTTGCGATATTACTTCAAATCTTTGAAGCCAAAATACATGTTTGGTATCTATATTTTAGGCACTCCATGTAATACATTCTTATATTAGTATACATGTATCCATTCATGGCAAGAAGTATTTAATATCACCATATGATAACATGATAATATACATGTACTTAATTATTGTTATAAAAAATTAGAATTGGGTTTCTATGCACATGCATTCATGTAACATAAGAGTTTAGTTTTGAATAGGAGAATATACAACATTTTGGATACCATATGTGTACTTAAGCAAGCATTCTCTCTATCCCACACACATCGGAATTCTGACACCCTAATGACAAGCTTTCTACAATAGCAACGAAGTAGTTGTTGAACCAACAAACTTTCGATATCACCCCTACATTATTGCAATTTTCTTTATGATGTTATGGTGTACATTAGACACACGCCAACATATTTTCGAACCCGCAGCGACATTATTACGACAAAGAATAACCAAGTTGTTGAGGAGGGTGCATTCTCATAAATGGGACCTCTTGTTCAAGTCTAGTGTCGCTTGGAACATTACAATGACTATAGGGTACCCAAGTGAGGTTCTAATATGATTTTTTGAATTAAAATATCTAAATTAATGGTGTTAAGTAATTGTAGGGTTTATAGTGCTAATATAGTGATATGACTAAGATGGGTTTCTATGATATAATTTGTCTGACCTAGCCCTAATTTAGCTTAAACCTATTTAGAGAGGAAAGTAAATAATTCTTAGGGTGTTGAACCTACTTTGGGATTGGTGCTAGTTTTTTTTTTTTTTGAGACTTGTGTTGTTTAGTGAGAGTTGGTTTTGAATTTTTGGTTTTTTTTACCAAACCACAACCCCACTTTTTGAAATACTTGTGAAGGGAAGTTTGTTATGGAATGTTATAACATTTGGAGACAATTTGTGTATTGTCTAGTGGTTCTAGTTGGTGGTTGATAGAGGTGGAGGCACTTAGCCTATTGACTGTAGGTATTGTCCCTTTCTGGTTATATATGGCATCACTACTATTATAAGTGAGTTACATCGTAGCAATGAGTTGATGTCCTTTGTCTTCACCATAGCCTAAGGGTTGTAGGTGTTGACTTGCACCATAACTGATGGACCATATGTGGAGGCACTTAGCCTATTAACTGTAGGTATTGTCCCTTTCTGGTTGTATTTGGTAGCACTACTACTCTAAGTGAGTTACACCATAGCAATGAGTTGATTTCCTTTGTCTTCACCATAGCATAAGGGTTGTAGGTGTTGACTTGCACCATAATTGATGGACCATAGGTGTTAATAGTGTTATTAGTGACCTCTCCACTAGACTAAAAGTTGTGGATCTGTGCAAGTATTGTTTCAGACTATGTTTTGGTTGTTATTTTTTATTATTTTTCTATCTTACATACCTATTTGGTTTTGGGGTTTAGTTGTAGAGTTTGTTCCCTTGTCTACATGTTGAACTTGAGACCCCAACAAAAGTATTTCTAGCATTTCTTGTTGTATGTTTGGTTGGGAGGAAAAACACCCATGGGTGCACCTTTCCCCCATAGCTTGTTGTTCGAGAATAGAAAACCCAGTTTACACCAAGACAAGGGACTTCTACAAGGAGTTTCTAGATGTAGATAAGTTATTTGCTTATGTTTTAGGCTTCCATTGTTTCATTATCTATTTATCTATTTATCTAATTAAACATTACTTCATTTCCTTGAAAAGTGTGTAAAAAGAAAAAAATATTACCCTGAATGTAACATAATGCTTGAATTGTTGGAAATATTGTTGTTTGTTATAAAATATTATAATTTTTTAATAAAAATTAAAAAAAAAAAATTGTTAATTATTAGTTTAATGTAGTAATTAATTAGTTTAATAATAGTTTGTATCTTTTAATTTTCTTTTATTTTAATTTAGGGTTTTATTTATTATTAGTCAATTTTATGTTAAATGTTTTAATTTTAATATAGTATAATTTTACATAGTTTTAGGTTTTATTCTGTTTTAAATATATGTTTTTGTTAGCCTATGGCTTACCTTAACCAATCACTAAGTCTAATTGTCACCTATATTTGTATTATTCATTTAGGATATTAGTAATATATCCTCAAGTGATGACTAATGAGTTAGTTAAGATTTCCTAGCCTAACCATCATGCATGATTTTAGGATCTAGAGCAAATCTCTCTATGAGGTCACATCACCCATTACATTATAAATATGTAACATTGGTGTGAATACATGTGTGTTGGCTAGTGAGCCTTTTCCGCCATCTTGTTGTTCCTGTCTATATTTTATCAGTGTTTATATAATTTAAGTTTTGATTTTTGTTTTAATTTTACATTTCATTCTTGTTAATAAGTAGTTGAATAAACTTTGTATTAGTTTAAATATGTGTTAATAAATTTTATGTTAGTTTTAATATACTTTATTATGCTTTAATATAGTATTTATACTAATAAAGTGTTTTGGCATGTTAATCATGTTTAGGCCCCTCCATGTTTTGATTAACAAAAAAGGGGAAGGGGGGTCCTAACTATGGTTTAAACTTTTTGACTTGAGTTAATTGGTGACCACATTGATTTAGCGCACCCCCTCAAAAAAAAAAAATGTTTTTCAAAAAAATTGGGGACCCCCACAATGCATAGAAAGTTGAGTCCATGTGGCAATTTTCAAGCAACAAACTTCCTGCTTGATTTATGAAGAAATGAAGATGAATTCGAAAATTATAAATCATGGGTTTTTTGTAGAATGACCCAATTTAGGTGAAACATATGTAGATTTTAAAAATGATGAATGGTTTGGGAGATTTCATCATTTTTCTAAAGAGGAATTTCCTAGATTTTGTGAATGGTCGGTTTTCCCAAAAACACCCAATGCCAAATTGGGCGCCCGATCACTCTTGAGGAGGGATCAAGTTATTGTTTGGTTAAATTATGATAAGGAGGTTCTCTAATTTGGATATCTCGCATGCTATCTTGAAACAATATTGATAATAAATTTTGTTGACAAATGAGGTAGAAAATTAAAAGTTCTTGAAGAATGAATATTTGCAACAGAAATCATATTTTTCAAAGAAATGGGACAATGTGTGGAATTGAAATATCAAGACCTCTATAACGGTTTATTCTCTGGTTTTATTTAGAAATTGGTTATAGACTTGAGGGCATGAAACTAGCATTCAAAAAACATAAAGGTAGCAGTTGATGATTTTCAAGTGGGGGTAGCAGGTTAGAAAATTTTGCAATAAAGGATTGTGTTCTCTGTAATGAAGCTTGTGGGGCTATTGTAATTTTCTCAAGATCATTGATATTCATGGATTCACAACTCATTTCAAACATGATTTTTTTTCTTCTTCATTTTCTATGTTAAGCTCCTTATATTTACATCCTTGTTTTTTTTCATTATTTGAACAAGATTGCAAACAACAATTTGGTACGACTACCACTGTTGTTCATAAATTGAAGAAATTGTAATTTGCAGGTCTGATTTGTGTATGTTGAATATAAATAAACATAATATGTGTTACAATTGATTTTTTCATCTCTATTTTGTACAGATTATTTATCCAAATAAAGAGTTATAGATTGTAGGAATTTGAGTCAACTTCAACCATGTTTTATGTACCTTTAATATATACATGTTTAAGGACCTGTAGGTTACTTTATTTCATTCATTTTGTTCGGTTCATTACTTTATGCCCAATAAAGTCATATTTCTTCATCTCATATCTACAAACACTTCCTTATTCACAGCTAGGCCTGAGATTTATTCTTCTTCCCCTTTCTTCTGTTGGAGATACTTCACACACACCTAGGATTTATTTCTCCTAAAGTTTTCCCTATGTTTATTAATCATTATTCAATCTCCTATATTTTAGGGAGAATATTCCTCTAAGAGAATATTCTCTTTAGTTCACACTTCAGTTTGATCAGTTGAGTGGAGTTTAGATGCCACATTGAGATTATCAGCATGCAACATTGGGATCATCACCAGCTAATGTGCATTGTCCTTGGGATCATCACCAGACTAGAGAATTACTCATGATTCCCTGTGTTGATATTATGGTAGCTGCGAGAGGTATTAACCTCCACATGTAACCCTGACAAGAATAGAATATTCCAGGAAGCAAGAAGAAACCCTAAAGCATGGATAATAACCCTAGGAGGCAAGTCATCTCAAGAGAATATTTTTTATTAAGTGTTTAGCCTCTAGAATGAGAAGTCGGCCCAGACAGCTAAGGAGAAACAATATAATTACAGGGCGCCAAATCTCATTTGGTACAAACAGCTCACAACTGCAGAAATGCAAGCGTGCGCACTGCGGAAACTGGGTAAGTGCGCAAGTTTGGAGAGTCGTTGCCACTGCAACTTGTATTCTTAGTTTATGATTGGAATTTCTATTGGTCATGGTTTGGATTTACTACCTTGTATGTTGGCTCTCAAGAGAGGTACGCTACATTGATTGGCTATTAGGCCTAGGGATTGCTTCCAGAATCATTCTCTGTCAAGGTTAAGGTGCTCGGTGGTGGCTTCGGCCTATGGTTGGGTAACAATATTGCTATATTGTCTATGGTTAAACGAGAGCATCTATTATTTCTAACAGGTTATGGTCCCACACTATCTTCAAACAGTCTAACTGTTGGAAGATAGATTGGGAGGATTTGCTCAGTTACAATTGCAGTTGCAATCAGTTTTTGTTGCAGCAACGAAACCCTAACCCTCTTGTTGAGGCACCTTAAGTGAAGAGATTGAACTAATTTTTGAATATCCTAGTGCTCCCTAACCTAGTGCACCTCATGGTACTCTCAGCAAGCTAAGACACCAAGTTTGATTTTTTGGTCAAAGTCAAAGGTTGACCAAGTCAAAGCAGTCATGACTTATTATATGAAGTCAGAAAACAAGTTAGAAGGGGCTTCTAACTTCAGAGCATTGAAGACCAGGATTGATCTCATCCTTGCCAAGAATAAAGTGTTGGATATCGTGAAAGGAAAGATCGTGGAACCACAGTTTGAAGAAGGAAAAGAGAAGGAACCTCAGAACATTGCAATTATGGAGAAGTTCAAGAACAATGACATCAATGCCATGAGTATCATAGTGGACTTTGTAAAAGACCACTTGATACACTACATATCTCATCTCGACTCATCTAAGAAGATGTGTGATGCCCTAACTAACCTATTCTCAGTCAGAAACATTGGACAAGTAATGAGTTTGAAGAATGAGCTCCGTGACATGAAAATGAATGATGATGACAACATAACATCATACTTTGTGAAAATATCTCAGTTAAGAGATCAACTACAAGCTATTGAATAAATCATTTCAGAGAAGGAACTGGTAAATATAGTACTCAATGGTCTTCCCAAGACATGGGATGCATTTGCCGCCAGCATGAACACAAGGAAGGAGTATCCCACATTTGAAGAACTTTGGACTTTCTGTGCACAAGAATAATCAAGGATTAGCGCAAAAGAGAAATTCCAAAGGAAAGACGATGATCAAGCCTACACAACAAAGTTCAATAATTTCATAAATAAGAAGAAGTTTGGCTCAAGGAAGAAACCAAATCAAGAAAATGATATGTCAAAGATACAATGCTTCAACTGTCGAAAATATGGTCACTATAAGAATCATTGTCCCAAGTTAAAGAAAAGGAAGGAAACAAAGGAAGCAATAGTTGTCGAAGAAAGGGAACCCTCAAAGAAGGCTAAGCAGGATAAAAAAAACTTCTTGTTCTAATTCAAGGTAATAATACTCTTCATAGTTATTGTACATATCATGTTTACATAGCTTCTGTATATATCTTGCATATCTATTTCCTAGAAGATAAGATGTTCAAGTACCTATGGAAGAATAACAAGATAAGGATTGCTATTACAATGACTACAAGTCAAGCAATACACATGAGAAGATGAAGTACATTGACAATCCTTGGTAACAAACCACGTGGAAGCTATTATATAGGTAACAACTGCTAGATAAGCCGAAATTAGAATCAAACTTGAAGAGACCCAAAATATGTCAAAACAGAAAGAAGTTAGCAATCAAGAGGAAACTAGAAAAAGACTTGTGACACTTTCCAGAAGGCAATAAGGATGCAAATGGAAGTGTGGACTCTCTTATATAGAGAGAGTTGATTACATAATTCCAAAAGAAGAGCATGCATTCATGCATGAAGCAAGGATTAGGAGGGAGCTAATCCTAAATGATATGATCCATTGAGGATTATGAAGTATCTTTCCATGTTCCAATTGAAAGTAGCAGCCATGATAAACAATACGTGTTCAGTTTGAATCTAGAAGAGGTATTCTTCGAAAAGAAGCCTTAAAGTATCCTTGGTTGTCGATCTACATCCATGATCCTATGATGAAAGGAAGAAGTTGGAATCTTTAGGGCATGGAATCTATAGAAGAATCCATGGCCCAAGAGCTAAAGCGAAACATGAGGAAGAACATGAAGATTCCAAGAAAGAAAGAAAATCCAGAACAACCAATTATTATACTGAGAATCACAAGACTACAAGCTTGATTTGAACCCACTAGAAGAAATCAAGCAGAAGAAATGGAATTTATGATGAAGAACAATATATGTAAGAAATTGTGAAAAAGGATTATGAATGGAAGCATTGTGATATTCAGAACTAGAGGTTCTTCCAAAAGGAGGAGAAGACTATGATAACAACGTGTTCCCAAAAACCAGATATACCTCTATCTGAGATATTATATCTCTTTCAGTATCCATGGATTGAATTTTACATCAATTGGTTGTAAAATAGTGTTCTTCCCAATAGAGTGTTTGAGGAAGAAGCCTATGTATAGCAATCTCAAGTTTTTGAGGTATACCAGAAAGAGACCCATGTATGCAGATATAAGAAGACCTTGTATGGATTCAAACAACTTGATGCAGAGTATCTCATATACAGTAGAAACATGGTGAAAACTTTCTATGAAGGAGATATTAGAATAGTTACTCAGAAGTCTTGGATGATGGATTTCTAATCCATGGCAAACTCTAATGATGACAGAAGAAGTTCTACTTGGATATGTTTCAGTTTGAGCCTTTCCACGATGTCATAAGCTAGAAGGAAACATAAGTGTTGAATTCTACCATGATATATATTGTAATGATCAGAGCTACATGAATCCTTCATAGAAAACTAGTGTTCCATAATAGACCAAAATAAATTGAGATCAAACATTACATTCTCTGTGATGAAGCCCATAAAAGAGAAGTGGTTCTCCAATATATCTCCACAAATGAGAAGATAACAAACATTCTAGTAAAACCTTTGTCCAAGATGAAAAGTTTGCAAGTTGGGGATCGTGGAGACGACTTCCTTATTGAAAAAGGAAGAGACTACTCCTAGGTTGGGAGGGAGCACTAATGTGTTATTGATTTATGGATAGCCATTTTTTAGTTCGAAAAATGGTCTAGAATGAGCAGTTCCTTTCCAGTTCGGAAAATGGTCTGAGATTTCTGACGAGCAGGCATTTTCCAGTTTGGAAAATGGTCTGGATCAGACAGTCATTTTCGTAATGAAAATGGTTCGATAGATTGTTGATGTACCATAGACAGTGATTCCCCTTGTGTCCATTGTGGGGGAATGGTCTAGGAAAATCATTCTTCTTGGCACCCACTCTGAGTAGTGGTCAAGTAGAATGGTTTGCCTCGTCAGGCAGTCATTCTTTTGAAGTTCACAATTGTGAGCAGTTTCGAAGAATGGTCCATTTTGGAGGTTGGTGCAGGACAATCATTTCCTTAGGAAATGGTCCGGATAGTCATTCCCTAGGGCAGAATTATTCTTTCCAACTTGCACTATGTTTAGTGTTGGAGGAATGGCCCAGTTAGGTGAATGGTCCAGGTTCAACAATTAGGGACAAGAATTCTCTAGGGCAGGCTCATTCTATCCAGGTTGCACTATGTTTAGTGCCAGAGGAATGACCTAGTTAAGTGAATGGTCCAAGCTCAGAAATCAAGGAAAGTTGTTCTTCCATGCTTGGGAAGAATAGTCCAGATAGCCCATGGTTGATGTTTTTACTGTATGAGGGAAGATGCTCTTCCAGATCTCACATATGTGAGTGGAAGAATGGCCCAAATGACTCAGTTTATATCATGATATTGTTTCTATGCAGGTTGATATCAGATGATATGATTGCTACGAATATCGTATGTCTCTAGACAATAGATGTATGCTACTGTGGTGGATGTGTTCCACTGGTTGTGACTATGTGTCATTGATTAAGTAGTCATGTGTTACTTGGTGTGGTTGTGTACCACTGGATAGTAGTTGTGTACTACTATGGATAGACACAGTTGTGTTCTATTGAATGTCATTCTAATTTCCATGTAGACTATCAGTAGTGTTGAAAATGATTATCAGCTAGATGGATAGTCAATGTGCTCATGGACAAACATTCTCCAGGCAGAGAATGGTCTAGATAGAACAGATTGTTGGTGGACAGGTATTATCTCTGTGGATAATGGTCCAGGTTGATAGTTTTTTGACATGTCATGAACTAGTATTTTCCTAAGGCACAGATTGTTGCCCAATTAGGAAAATGGTTCAGGGCCGATATTTTCTAAGGCATATAGGTTGAGACAGATCTCTATGATACATATTTTCTGTTTTCTTGGTTTCTTTGACCAAACCACAACCCCACTTTTTGAAATACTTGTGAAGGGAAGTTTGTTATGGAATGTTATAACAATTGTGAAGGGAAGTTTGTTATGGAATGTTATAACAATTGGAGATAATTTGTGTATTGTCTAGTGGTTCTAGTTGGTGGTTGATAGAGGTGGAGGCACTTAGCCTGTTGACTGTAGGTATTGTCCCTTTCTGTTTGTATATGGCAACACTACTATTATAAGTGAGTTACACTGTATCAATGAGTTGATGTCCTTTGTCTTCACCATAGCCTAAGGGTTGTAGGTGTTGACTTGCACCATAACTGATGGACCATAGGTGGAGGCACTTAGCCTCTTAACTGTAGGTATTGTCCCTTTCTGGTTCCTTTCTGGTTGTATATGGTAGCACTACTATTCTAAGTGAGTTACACCATAGCAATGAGTTGATGTCCTTTGTCTTCACCATAGCCTAAGGGTTGTAGATGTTGACTTGCGCCATAATTGATGGACCATAGGTGTTAATAGTGTTACCAGTGACCTCTCCACTAGACTAAAAGTTGTGGATCTGTGCAAGTATTGTTCCATGCTATGTTTTGGTTGTTATTTTTTATTTTTTTTCTATCTTACATACCTATTTGGTTTTGGGGTTTAATTGTAGAGTGTGTTCCCTTGTCTACATCTTGAGCTTAAGACCCCAACACAAGTATTTCTGGAATTTCTCGTTGTATGTTTGGTTGGGAGGAAAAGCACCCATGGGTGCACCTTTCCCCCATAGCTTGTTGTTCGAGAATAGAAAACCTAGTTTACACCAAGACAAGGGACTTCTACAAGGAGTTTCTAGATGTAGATAAATTATTTGCTTATGTTTTAGGCTTCTATTGTTTCAATATCTATTTATCTAATTAAATATTACTTCATTTCCTTGAAAAGTGTGTAAAAAGAAAAAAAATATTACCCTGAATGTAACATAATGCTCGAATTGTTGGAAATATTGTTCTCTCTTATAAAATATTATAATTTTTTTTTTTTTTTTTTGTAAGTAAGTATAGTATCTAATATTAAAAAGCTCTCATGAGCCAGGAAGCAAAACAAAGTACATGATGAGCATAATGAGATAAAGGACTGCCCCAACAGAGGGGAAACCAGTCCCTGAGCTCATAAGTATCAAGTTGTTCCATTATTCTAAAGCCTATAGAGTTTATACTACTTGTGCCTTCATTCTTGACAAAAACTAACAGGGAATTGGCAATATAAACAGTCATCTGCAAGCTTAACTTGAAAACTAGACATACGGAGAGTATTCGGGCCTCATGGTCTGGATGTCGTCTGTCAATGGCTCCTCCTCTATGGAAGCGACCTGGTCGTCCCAATTCATGTCGCCTCCCCCTTCTGCCGCTGTGTTAGCCGCTTTACTGCCAGAGGTTGCGCTTTTATCTGTTTCCTTCTCTGCGCCCATAGCTAAATCTTCCGGGGGTGCTCTCGGGTCCTGGACTGGAGAGTCCTCTTGCTGTCGCGGGGACAGGGAATCTTGCAGGGAGGCGAGAGTACTGAGGAAGAGATCGATCTTTTCGTCCGCTTCCTGAAGGCGGAAGTTGAGGTCGTCCACGCTCTGACGAATGCCGAACACCAATTCATATAAGACCGCTAGGCTGTCCCAAAGCTGCGCTGGAGTGGAGGCATCCCGGGGAAGGGGTCCAGTGCCTCGAGAGTGCAGTGGAGGCATGGGAGAGTCGCTTGGTGGCCGGGAAGCAGCAAAGGGAACCAGCGCCCACGAGGGGGAATGAGCAGACTCCATGCTTCGCGTGGTGGAAGACAAGTGGCCAGAAGAGTTGCGGGATGAATGACTGCGCAGGGAGGTGCTCGAAGGAGAAGAAACAGATCGTGACCTGGAGGGACGGCGAGGCTTCCATGCCGAGCCACGCCTTGGACGTCCCCGGATGCGCGGCATGGTGCTGGGACACCTGTGATCACCGGCGGGATGGTGCAGGAGAGTTGAGTAGACAAAGCCTAGGGAAAGCTGGTGCCAGAGCAGAGCTCGCTCTTCTAGCAACCAGCGGCAAAAAACACTAAACATAACCATCAGCTGCCAAATATGAGAGCCGAATGCAGCGTTAAATGATGCATTAAAACGCATTTGCAGTCGGGTTACAGAGCATTTAAGCTTCGGGGGGAGGCACAAGATGTTCACGTGCCCCCACGTCGTAGATCCCGTCATCCTCCTCCGAATGCTGCCGCGTATCGCGCACTAACACCCCATCCGGGGGAAAATATTATAAATTTTTAATAAATATTAAAAAATTATATATTTTTTGTTAATTATTAGTTTAATGTAGTAATTAATTAGTTTAATAATAGTTTGTATCTTTTATTTTAATTTAGGGTTTTATTTATTATTGGTTAGTTTTATGTTAAATGTTTTAATTTTAATATAGTTTAATTTTACATAGTTTTAGGTTTTATTCTGTTTTAAATATATGTTTTTGTTAGCCTATGGCTTACCTTAACTAATCACTAAGTCTAATTGTCACCTATATTTGTATTATTCATTTAGGATATTAGTAATATATCATCAAGTGATGACTAATGAGTTAGTTAAGATTTCTTAGCCTAATCATCATGCATGATTTTAGGATCTAGAGCAAATCTCTCTATGAGGTGGCATCACCCATTGTACTATAAATATGTAACATTGGTGTGAATACATGTGTGTTGGCTAGTGAGCCTTTTCCGCCATCTTGTTGTTCCTGTCTATATTTTATCAGTTTTTATATAGTTTAAGTTTTGATTTTTGTTTTAATTTTACATTTCATTATTGTTAATAAGTAGTTGAATAAACTTTGTATTAGTTTAAATATGTGTTAATAAATTTTATGTTAGTTTTAATATACTTTATTATGATTTAATATATTATTTATACTAATAAAGTGTTTTGGCATGCTAATCATGTTTAGGCCCCTCCATGTTTTGATTAACAAAAAAGGCGAAGGGGGGGTCCTAACTATGGTTTATACCTTTTGACTTGAGTTAATTGGTGACCACATTGATTTAGCACCACCCCCCCCCCCCAAAAAAAAAAAAAAANCACCCCCCCCCCCCCCCAAAAAAAAAAAAAAATGTTTTTCAAAAAAAGTGGGGACCCCCCAAAATGCATAGAAAGTTGAGTCCACATGGCAATTTTCAGGGAACAAACTTCCGGCTTCATTTATGAAGAAATGAAGATGAATTTGAAAATTATAAATCATGGGTTTTTTGTAGAATGACCCAAGCTAGGTGAAACACATGTAGATTTTAAAAATGATGAACGGTTTGGGAGATTTCGTCGTTTTTCTAAAGAGGAATTTCCCAGATTTCGTGAACGGTCGATTTTCCCAAAAACACCCAATGCCAAATTGGACTCTCGATCACTCTTGAGGAGGAATCATGTTATTGTTTGGTTAAATTATGATAATGAGGTTCTAATTTGGATATATCGCATGCTATCTTGAAACAATATTGATAATAATTTTTGTTGACAAATGAGGTAGAAAATTAAAAGTTCTTGGAGAATTAATATTTGCAACAGAAATCATATTTTTCAAAGAAATGGGACAATGTCTGGAATTGAAATATCAAGACCTCTATAGCGGTTTATTCTCTGGTTTTATTTATAAATTGGTTATAGACTTGAGGGCATGAAGCTAGCATTCAAAAAACATAAAGGTAGCAGTTGAAGATTTTCAAAGGGGGGTAGCAGGTTAGAAAATTTTGCAACAAAGGATTGTGTTCTCTGTAATGAAGCTCCCGGGGCTATTGTAATTTTCTCAAGATCATGGATTAATTCACAGATTCACAACTCATTTCAAACATGATTTTTTTTTTCTCTTCATTTTCTATGTTAAGCTCCTTATATTTACATCCTTGTTTTTTTTCATTATTTGGATAAGATTGCAAACAACAATTTGGTACGACTACTACTGTTGTTCATAAATTAAAGAAATTGTAAATTGCAGGTCTGATTTGTGTATGTTGAAAATAAATAAACATAATATGTGTTACAATTGATTTTATCATCTCTATTTTGTACAGATTATTTATGCAAATAAAGAGTTACAGATTGTAGGAATTTGAGTCAATTTCAACCATGTTTTATGTACCTTTAATATATACATGTTTAAGGACCTGTAGGTTACTTTATTTCATTCATTTTGTTGGGTTCATTACTTTATGCCCAATAAAATCATCTTTCTTCATCTCATATCTACAGACACTTCCTGATTCACAACGAGGCCTAAGATTTATTCGTCTTCCCCTTTCTTATGTTGGAGATACTTCACACACACCTATTATTTCTTTCTCCTAAATTTTTCCCTATGTTTATTAATCATTATTCAGTCTCCTATATTTTAGAGATAATATTCCTCTAGGAGAATATTCTCTTTAGTTCACACTTCAGTTTAATTAGTTGAGTGGAGTCTAGATGCCACATTGAGATTATCACCATGCAACACTGGGATCATCACCAGCTAATGTGCATTGTCCTTGGGATCATCACCAGATTAGAGAATTACTCATGATTTATTGATCTCCTCCTCACTTCACTCTGTTTCAGTCAGTTAACTAAAGACTGATAGACTAGTTAACTCGGACTAGGTGGCAGTTCACTCTCGTAATTGCTCGAGAGACTAAACTAGGTGGAAGTTTACTCCTGTAACTACTGGTGTGTATCCAGATCACTCTATACCACCACTATGGCGCATTAATTACTCATGTAGCCTATATATATTGTAAATTATTCACTCTTTGAGTGTGGAATATGGTTAATGAGAATTCTTCCATTCTTTCTCTCCTACTTCTCTTTTCTTCTATTTTCTCTGCAATTGTGTATGTCAATTCCCGGCTAGATCTGTTCTATGTAGGTTCAACACATTTACATGGTATTAGAGCCAACGAATTGCTAGGAAAAAGAAACACCAAAATCTTTTTGCAGGTATTAAATATTGAAGAACGTAGAAAAGATGGATTATTCATCGACAATACTTCTCACGCCTCATAACTATTTGGAGTGGAAGCCAAAAATTATGATTCAACTTAGATGCAGAGGCTTGTACCAAATAACTATGGCAATGGAAGTAGAGCTCGATTCTGTCGATGAGAAAAATGACTTTTTCAATAAAAAAGATATGGCCATAGGATGTATCTGTATGTTTGTTTCTCCCGAACTGTTCCATCAAGTATATGATGAATCACAAGACTCAACTCCAAACGAATTATGGACCAGATTGCAGGTTCTATTCGGGAATAAAGAATATTGTCAATATTTGATGCAGGAAGCTGAATAGATAGAGCCAGAAGAGAAGCCATCATAAGATCAAGCATTTTATTCTGAAGAGTCTTCTACACAAGTATATGCACAAATTTGTATTCCATTAATTGTAGATGATGTCTAATCCATTTCAGATTTGTTTTCTGAATTTCATGTGGAATATATATTGCATGCATCTTAGGGGTCACATGCAAACACTTTTCCATGTGTCATGCATGCATATTAGGAGCAACATGCATGCATCTCAGGACACAAAAATGGAGCCGCGCACATCAGATTCAATTTTGATATTTTCGGAGAAAAAATTGCAGAAAGAAATTGGATATTTGAATTCCTCTCAGAAAAATACCCAATTTAAAAACAAATCGTCCGAAATGGAGATCGGGAAGTGACGTTATGATCATTTTAAAATCAACAAAATTTCAGCATTTTTCTGGAAACGACCGCATGGTTTTCAAAATTTCATCCAAACTTTATTTGGATCTTCTTCATTACAAGAAGAGAAAGTGGATATGTGTGGACATCTCAAGGGTGCATCTACTTCATCAGATCTGTCCTGACATCTACATCTTCAACAAAATCTTCAACGAGCACAAACTTTCACATTTGTGAGGTCTTCTTGGAGTGAAGGATAGGGTTGTTTAGCAACTGTTTTTTGTTCCTTCTCATTTTTTATTTTTTATGCATTGTAATTTGAGGGGGGGGGGTTCAATGTATCATTCTTATATGCATTGTACAATGGATACCTAACATGGCATTGGTTGTCGAGATTCATTCATCATGTACACCCTAGTAGTGTTCAGGGGGGGTGTTGGAGATATTACACACTCGCCTATAATTACTTTCCCAAGTTTTACTGTCCAATGTTGAGAACTCTTTCTTCGATGAGAATATCCTCTCTAGAGAATATTCCCCTACAATCAATTCTTCTTTCTACATACATTGTACTTTGATGGGGGGTTTCCCATGAGGTTTTCCCTCTTTCCTCATCTATTTCAGTGTATCTTTTGTATTTGGGTACCTAACATGGCCTTGTTTTCGGGACCCATTCTTCATTTTCATCATAGTGATGTTCAGGGGGTGGTTGGAGATACTTCAGACACACCTAGGATTTATTTCTCCTAAGGTTTTCCCTATGTTTATTAATCATTATTCAGTCTCCTATATTTTAGGGAGAATATTCCTCTACGAGAATATTGTCTTCAGTTCACACTTTAGTTTGATCAGTTGAGTGGAGTCTAGATGCCACATTGGGATTATAACCATGCATCATTGATATCATCACCAACTAATGTGAATTGTCCTTGGGATCATCACCGGACTAGAGCATTACTCATGATTCCCTGATCTCCTCCTCACTTCACTCTGTTTCATTTAGTTAACTCAAGACCGATAGATTAGTTAACTCGGACTAGGTGACAATTCACTTCCATAACTGCCCGAGAGACTAGACTAGGTGGCAATTTACTCATGTAACTGTTGGTGTGTGTCAATATCACTCTAGACCACCACTATGGTGCATTAGTTACTCATGTAGCCTATATTTATTGTAATTTATTCATTCTTTGAGTGTGGAATACGGTGAATAAGAATTTTTCCATTCTTTCTCTCCTGCTTCTCTTCTCATCTATTTTCTCTGCAACTGTGTATGTCAATTCCCAGCTAGATCTATTATGTGCAGGTTCAACACTTTTACATATTCCACCTATAATTATAAAAAAATGTGCTATGTTGAATGAGACTCCATGCCCAATGGATTAGACCTCTAATCTTTGAAGTTATAGTCTTTTATTCCAATATGTTGGCATTCTTATCCTTAACCATGTTTATTCTTTTATTTATTCATTTAAACCTGGCATCCTGAACTTAATGACTAAGAGTTGTTGCTTAGTGACATTAGGCAACTAATTATCTCAAATCTAATGAGGGATTCCCCTTTGGTCCAAGAGCCAACTTGTGGCCTGAAGTAGGTTTCAAGATGTGATCTCAACATTGTTTTTAAGCATCTAGGAACAATCTCGAGTTACAACATCTTTTTGGCACCCTTGTTGGGGAACGAAGATTCAAGAAATTTTCCCTATGGTTTTATGAAGATCATATCTAGTTCTTGAAGGTGAACAAGGATCGGGCACAAGTTGTGTGGTTATTCACCTGGTGACTCCATCGTGATTCCAATCAAAGTTTCAAGACTCCACAGGGAAGTGAGCTCTATTAATAGAGAAATGAAGAATTGTTTTAGAATAATGAGGTATCAAATGATGACCTTCATTCAAGAAGCTTTGATTTAGCTCAGAGGTTCTTTTCTGCTTTTTCCTTTATAGTTCAAAAATATTTTCTTTTATCTTGTACATTCAGAGGATCATAAGTTCAAAAATTCACCTCCTTTCTTGGAAAAAGACACCTCATTTTTTTCTTATATTACTCACGTAGATAATCCTTTGTTATTATTTCCTTCTGTAAATAATGATGAGCCTCTTGTATCAGTGTCTTTTGACAGTTTTCTTGAACAAAAAGTCCAAATCCTTATTCTTCCAAAGCATAGTCAATCTTATAAACTAGTTGAAAATGAGACTTATATGCCAACACCTACAATTAGTAGTATACCTTCTGAACAACCTACAAAGATCCATCCATGTGTTATAAATAGGTATAAACCTCTTAAATTGTCATATGTCCTTCATGATTAACCTCCCAAAATTTTCAAATATTTTCCTAAATTCAATGGAGAAGGTGATGTTTCAACACATGGTAGCCTTTGAACAGTTCACAATAACTTAGATATTCAACATGAGGATGTCTTTATGAGGTTGTTCACTCATTCTTTGGAAGGGGAGGTCAAAAGATGGTTCATAGACTTAGCAGTTGATTTTATTAGTTCTTGGAATGATTTTCATTACCTTTTATTGCACAAATGGGATGAAAGGAAATCCCATCATTAGTATCTAATAGAGTTTTATACTATTAGAAGAAGAAATGATGAAATTGTTACAAAGTTCAACAGAAGATTTGAAAATTCATTTCACAATTTGCCTGTTGAAATTCATCCTTTCGAAATTTTTGCCAAGGTGTACTATACACTAGCACTTCATCCTGATTTGGCCTTTTTATCTTAGAGAAAGGAAGTCTTTGAATTTGGAACAGATGTTCACTGATATTGAGGAGATTGAAAATAATTTATGGGCATGTGGAAAGCTACCTAGTCAAATAAAGGATGAAAATCTAAATACATAGGAGCAAAGATAAGAAGATGAACAAGACAAATCAGATATGTATATTTCTTTAATTCATATTGTTAAGAAACAAAAAGAGCCTTTAACTATTCTAGATCAACAATATGTTAACGAATGAGAAACTGATTTTTGCATAAAATTTTAAGCAATTTGCATGATGAGGAAAATGAATTTACTGATGATGAATCTGAACAAGATAGTCGCTATGGACATGTTCATGAAAATGTTCAAGAAGATATAGTACATTTTTCTACTTTGGAAGATAAAAGTCAAGATTTCATTTGGGAGATTGATACTTCTTCTCAAGATATGAGATTCAAATACATCCTGTTTTTTTAAGAAATCTGTTTTAGCTTTTTAACTCGGGAGGTACTCCGCGTGTTTTGTCTTGTATGCGGATGTAACCTTTTGTTGACACTACTAGGCACTTAACTTTATAATGGGTTTTTATAAAGTTGTAAAGTGGTTCTTTTATTAAAGTGACTTTTTAATAAAGTGTACCTTCTAATATTAAAGTGACTTTATTTCATAAAGTGCATTTATGTAATAAAGTGAAATGTACTTTAATATTTTAAGTGATTTATTTTGGAGGGAATGAATCATGGCCTTTGATCTTGTAAAGGCAAGAATAGATCTTGGCCTTTGGATTTAGGGTTGGGGAAGGTGAAAAGACACTTTGGAGGGAAAATGTCATTTTCAAATATTATAAAAGAATGCATTGGGTAGTGTGCAAGACAAGAGAAGAAGAGTGTGAGAGGGATTTCTGAGGAGAGCTTGGAGAGGAAAATGAGCATCAAGGAGGACACTTTTCCCAAGAGAGCTTGAGAGAAAATCCCAAGGGAGGAATTTCTATTTTGAGTGCTACTAGTTTTTATTTGCTGGCACAGGCCATACTGTACGGATCCATATAGGTCGTACAATAGAAATTTGGGAAAGAAAATCGAAGCATGTGTTGGCATGATTTTCGAGGCATATTGTGAAGAATTTTATGAAGGAGGTTAGCCATATTGGAGGCAAGGTACAACAACCTGTTGTGGGAACTTTTTTTGAGGTGACATTTTCAGCAAATCCGTATAGTTGTATGGACTGTGGCACAATTTTCAAGGTAGTTTGTGGGTGGGACAATTTTGTGTTGTAAGTTGTTTATATTGCTGGAAATTGTATTGTGGTTGCTGACAAATCTTTCCTAAAGCTAATAGAATCTCTCTCTCTCTCTCTCTCTCTCTGGGTTTCCCCACATTGGGGTTTTCCCTGGCATTTGCCTAAATTTCTGAGTTATTCATTATTGGATGAGTGTTGTTCATTGTGTTTATTTCCGCTGCATAATTACTTAGCAATGTGTATTTCTGCTTATGGTAATTTTTGAATGTGGGTGTTAGACATTTCAGAGTTCATGAAGACAGTTATCTCTAGGTTTATAAGTGTATGACATAATATTAGCTTGTTGATTTTTGTCATTAAAATTTACATGGTATCAGAGCTTGGGCTCTGAGTGATAGTGAACAATGAGATTTTTGGGCAAGGATTGAAGGGGGGAAATTTGTGATTGTTTTCCTTGAGTTTTGACAGGGAATATGGCTGCATGCATTATATTTGAGGATCAGTTGGATGTCATTTCCAACTATTTGCAGTGGAAGGTCTGGATGTCAGTTGTTCTCAAGGAAAACAAGATTTGGATCTATGTCAGTTCTGTTGTTGCGGTTCCCACAACAGATCCTGTTGCTTTGGATTTGCACGAGGTCAAGGAGGCCAAAAATCAAAGGATTATTCTGGATGGGGTGAAGGGTCACCTTATCCCACACTTGGCTGAGAAGAAGACAACCAAAGAGATGTGGGATGCACTTAAGAACTTATTTGAGGTGAAGAATGAAAACTGGAAAATGGCCTTGAAGGCTAAGTTGCATGATACCAAGATGGGTAAGGAGGAGAGTGTTTCTTCTTATCTTACCCGGGTAGATCAAGTGAAAGATGAGTTGGCTGTAGTTGGAGAGGTCATGTCGGATTCAGAGTTGGTGAGGATAGCCTTGAAAGGATTCAATAAGGAATGGAAAGTCTTCGTGAAGTGTGTGGTGGGCCGTGAGCATCTTCCATATTGGAGAAGATTGTGGGACAATTTCACTCAGGAGGATATCCAGGAAGGATCTTAGAGTAGTGGACAGAAGATAGATGGAATCGATGAGAATGTTTCTCTTGCTGCAAAGAGCAAGAAGAAAGGAAGTTCCGGGAGGGACTTGAGTAAATTCAAATGTTATTGTTGTAAACAGTTGGGGAACCTTGCTTCTCATTGTTCTGAGAGGAAGAAGAAGAAGAAGGAATTGGAGGGGCCTAAGACATCTGCTATAACAACCATGGAGGACTTTGCTTCCAAGTATGACAAGGGATTTTCTTTGGTTACCCTAGTTTCCAATGTCGGTAGCAGAGGATTTGGAGGTGATATTAGATGGATTGTGGATAGTGGAACCTCTTTCCACATGAAGGGAATATGGCGAATATTATTAATTATCACAAAGACATGTCCTGGCCAACAGGTGGTAAATGAAGGTGGTATGGCATGAGTTGTACGTGGAGTTGGAAGGGTTATATTCTGACTTGAGTATGGAGGATTTATGGAGCTTGATGGAGTTCTCCTTATTCTGGGGTTGAGGGTTAACTTGCTCTCAGTCTCAGCCTTGGAGGATGTAGGATATTGTACATTGTTCAAGAGGGAACATGTCTTTATCTATAGGGAGGGAGTGGACCTGGTGGAACTACAGCTGATGTGTGATTGGGTAGACAGGTTGTATATGTTGCAAGGACAACCTTCAAGATATGATTTAACATCGGATGAGGAGCATGAGGAGGCTCCTGATATTGCGGTGGTACCAAGGATTCAGTCTTGCATTTCGAGAGAAGACAACGAGTATGTTCTGAGCAATGGCAGGAGGCTCGGCTAGTGTGGTTGAACCAATGCTCAGGGTGGAGTGGATTCTCCAAGGAGCTCAGGGTTTCAGATAGCTGTCAGGAGAAGATCTTCTAGTTTGAGATCTGTGTAGGTGTTGAGGATGGCTTCAGGTTCAGAGGGAGATCCTACTGAGCACAGTGTGATGGGACCAGATGATGGAGATGGTAGCGAGTACTTCCCTTAGTAAAAAAGAGTGTTAGATGTTTAGCTCGGGAGGTACTCCGCATGTTTTCTCTTGTATGAGGATGTAACCTTATGTTGACACTACTAGGAACTTAACTTTGTAACGGGTTTTTATAAAGTTGTAAAGTGGTTATTTTATTAAAGTGACTTTTTAATAAAGTGTACCTTCTAATATTAAAGTGACTTTATTTCATAAAATGCACTTATGTAATCAAGTGAAATGTACTTTAATACTTTAAGTGATTTATTTTGGAGGGAATGAATCATGGCATTTGATCTTGTAAAGGAAAGATTAGATCTTGGCCTTTGGATTTAGCGTTGGGGAAGGTGAAAAGACACTTTGGAGGGAAAAGTTTATTTTCAGATTTTATAAAAGAATGCATTGGGTAGTGTGCAAGACAAGAGAAGAAGAGTGTGTGAGAGATTTCTAAGGAGAGCTTGGAGAGGAAAGTGAGTAGCAAGGAGGGCACTTTTCCCAAGAGATCTTGGGCACAAATCCCAAGGGAGGAATTTCTGTTTTGAGTGTTGCTGGTTTTTATTTGTTGGGACAGGTCGTACTGTACGTATCTGTATAGGTTGTACAATAGAAATTTGGGCACAGAAATCTAGGCATCTGTTGGCACAATTTTTGAGGCAGTTTGTGAAGAATTTTATGAAGGAGGTCGGTCGTACTAGAGGAAAGGTACATCAATCTATTGTGGGATTTTTTTTGAGGTGACATTTTTAGCAAATCCGTAAAGTTGTACGAACGGTGGCACGATTTTCAAGGCAGTTTGTGGGTGGGACAATTTTGTGTTGTAAGTTGTTTCTCTTGCTGGAAAATGTATCGCGGATGCTGATAAATCTTTCCTAAAGATAATAGAATCTCTCTCTCTCTCTCTCTCTCTCTCTCTCTCTCTCTCTGGGTTTCCCCACATTGGGGTTTTCCCTAGCATTTGCCTAAATTTATGAGTTATTCATGGTTGGATGAATGTTGTTGATTGTGTTTATTTCTGCTGCATAATTACTTAGCAATGTGTATTTCTGCTTATGGTAATTTTTGAATGTGAGTGTTAGACATTTCAGAGTTCATGAAGACAATTATCTCTAGGTTGCTAAGTATATGACAAAATATTAGCTTGCTGATTTTTGTCATTAAAATTTTCAATCTAGTATGTGTTGACGAATTTTTTCATTTCCAAGAAGATCAAGGACATATTTATGAATTTCCATATAATGAATTTTTTTTTGAACATTGTTATAATGAAAAGCTTGAGTCAATTATAGAACATAGAAAATAGGTTTTCCATAGTAGTGAAGAAGAGAAAGAATTTTCTAAAATTGAATTTGAAAAGGGTGTCAATTGTGAATATATTCATGAAACGTTTCAAGAAGATATAGACATAGAAACATATTTATCTACAATATCATCATTTTCTGAACATTTTACTGAAGACAAAATACTTCAAAATTTAACAAATATTTATATATCAGATTTAAAATATGTATCTCTTCATTATTTTCCTCTTTATGATGATAAGGAAATGTATGAAAGGAGTGAGGAAAGTAATGCATATAAAAATAGATTTTGTTGTTCAAGGTAATTTGCATAAAGATTTTGTTCAAGAATGGATTGAAATTGAGCAGATTTTTAAATTTACAATAATTAGCGAGCATGTATACGATTTATATGAAAATGCTTATAATGAATTTCATGAAGATAAGTTGGTCCATGTTTATGAAGACAAAGACCAATCTTTCATTGATCAAAATGTTGATTCAAATTGTTTTGAGGGATTCTTTGTCCAAAAGTTATTTCAAGAAAGACAAGAGTGTGGCTTTTGTATGGTTGTTATCAATAGGCAAGAACAAATTTTAAGATCAATATGTTCAGAGATCTACACTAACTCATAATTATTTGATGATTATGATGAGAAGTTTCAAACATATGTATTGTTTCTCTTAATTCCTGAGAGTACAAGGCTTGTCATTAGTGAACAAGAATCACTAGAAGAATTCATTCTCATCAAAGAAGCAAAATTTTCAGATAAGAAGTTCAGTGATTTTAGCCAAGACGTAATATTTCATGTTTTTGAAGACCTTATAGCAGTTTACCTTGAAGGTTTAAAGGATATTTTAAGCTTGTTAATTTTCTCTCATTATAAGTATAAATCTCAATTTCATGGTGAATCCCATCTATTTATGCAATTGCTTCCTTTTTATGGCTAAACATAAGAGACAGAGTCATTCAAATAATCTATTGCTTTCTTGGTTTCACATGAAGTCTCATTTCACGTGATTAAGTTGGCTGGTAGATTTATAATAGGATCTAATTGTACATAAATAAGCTTACATTCAAGCATTTACTTCAATTTTCAATTTTAAGTTTGTGTACGGGTTTTGAGTATCAAGACATAATAAAAGTCATTTTTTTTATAGAAGAGAAGACTATGGTAAGCATGGGAAATTTGATAACCTGTGATTTAGACCTTTTCAAGATTGTTGCAATTGAAGGAAATAACTCATTCTCTTTTTAGAATTTGGACGGTGACTTGTCGGAATTTTCTGTGAATGGACGGTTCTTGAATATTTTTATTTTGTTTTAGAAAGTGTCTCAATTTTCTTTCATTGTATATAATCAATTTTGAATTAACATTGGCTTTTATTTTTCCAAAAAAATTCAAAAATGACTTCAAAAATATTTTTGAAATAAGTTTAGTGGATTTTAAGTACTGTTTATCTAAATTCATTATTATTATTTTATTAATACGGATGATCCAATTAAACAAGTTTAAAATTTTCTTTGAGTTAACAAGTTTCTTTGAATCTTTGAATAATTATTTTAATTTGAACATGGTTTATTTCTTATTTTGTTAGACAATTATTTTGATAAATTAATATATATGATTACTTAGTTAATAAATATTCTCTTTTAAATAAATAAATCCTAATGATCTCAAATTTTATTAATCTTAGTAGAAACGATTATCCTAACTAATGATGAAGATTTTGACATGTTATTATCAACCATAAAGGAGAATATCTCGTTTATTTCCTCATAAAAGTTGAAAATGTATGTTTTAGGTAATTCACATCTACATAGAAGCTTTAGTGTCAAATTTATACCTGATACTTTCACTCAAGGAATTCAAAAATTATTAATAATAATCAAGTATAAAACTAGTATATTTTGGAAAGATAGATATTAGAGATTAGGACTGAGGGAATGAAAAACTTTATGAGTATACCTTATAACTCAAGCATTTCCAACCCATCTTTGATAAATGGACATCATCCCTAGGTGTGTAAAATGCATTGATTGTCGCCATCTCATACACAAATTAAACAAAATAGAAGGAGGTGGTGAAAGGTAATTCAATTGGGAAATGCAGGTATCTTCACCGGGGCTATGGACGCCCGCTGGAAATGAAGCGAGGCCTGTGATGTCAGGGTGACTACACCATAGGCTATGGATGTTTTTTGACAGTGTAGCAACACTATGAAGGTGAAGGAGGATTGTCAATAAGTATCTTTATCTTATTACTCAATCAAACTATTTTCCTTAGAAATTACTCTGTTCTAACCTTAATTAAACCATATTACAAATTATTTATTTATAAACTCTAAAGCCTTGAATTGATAAGGATCAATTATAAACTTAACTCTTAAGCCATAATTTATTAACTGATTACCTTAGATAATTGTTGAGTAAAGTTAAATGGGTGAAAATTTTTATTCTATTCTAGTCTTACCATGAACATATTGAAATTTGTAATTATTACTAGTTCTATCTTCTATTATCAATTAATCTTTACAATTGAGAGTTATCTTCTATTATCAATTCATCTTTAGAATTGAGAGTTATCTTCTATTATCAATTCATCTTTACAATTGAGAGTAATTTGTTTACAAGATAAATTAACGTTTTCTTAAAGAGTGATTTTTAAAATAAGGTTTGTTTTTAAAATGATGATCTCATACCCAATAATAAGGCACGAGGTTTATTGTTATTTAATGCTAGAAGACACAATCCTTAATTGGAGGCTATGTTGTAACATATTATAATTTTTTTGGGGTTAATTATTAGTTTAATTTAGTAATTATTTAGTTTAATAATATTTTATATCTTTTTATTTTATTTTATTTTAATTTAAGGTTTTATTTATTATTAGTTAGTTTTATGTTTAATGTTTTAACTTTAATATAGTTTAATTTTACGTAGTTTTAGGTTTTATTTGGTTTTAAATATATGTTTTTATATAGTTTAAGTTTTGAATTTTGTTTTAATTTTGTGTTTCATTCTTGTTAATAAGTAGTTGAATAAACTGAATAAACTTTGTATTAGCTTAAATAGGTGTTAATAAATTTTAAGTTAGTTTTAATACATTTTATTATGCTTTGATATATTATTTATGTTAATCATGTTTAAGGCCCCGTGTTTTGATTAACAAAAAAAAGGGGTCCTAACTATTGTTTAAAATTTTTTACTCGAGTTAATTGGTGAGGACGTTGATTTAGGCATCCCCCTATGGTTTTCAAAAATATTGGGGACAACCCTCGCAATGCACATAAAGTTAACATGTGGTAGTTTTCAGGCAATAAACTTCCAGCTTGATTTCTGAAGAAATTGAGACGAATTCGAAAAATCTAAAACATGGGTTTTTTTATAGAATGGCTCAAATTGAGTGACATGAGGGAATATTTTAAAAATTATGAATGGTTTGAGATATTTGGCCATTTTTCTAAAGATGAATTTCCTAGATTTCGTGAATGGTCGGTTTTCCCAAAAACGCCCAATACCAAATCGGATGCCTAGTCGGTCTTGAGGAGGGATCAAGTTATTATTTGGTTAAATTATGATAAGGAGGTTCTCTAATTTGGCTATTTCATATGATATCTTGAAACCGTATTGATTATTGATTTTGCTGGCAAATGAGGTGGAAAATTAAAAGTTATTAAAGAATTAAATTTGCAACATAAATTATATTTTTCAGAGAAATGGGACAGTGCATGGAATTGAAATATCAAGACCTCCATAATGGATTATTCTCTGATTTTATTTAGAAATTGATTCCAGACTTGAAGGCATGAAGCTAGCATTCAAAAAACATAAAGGTAGCAACTGAAGATTTTCAAACGGGATTAGCAAGTTAGGAAAATTTGCAACAAAGGATTGTGTTCTTTGTAATGAAGCTTGTGTGGCTATTTTAAT
The DNA here is from genome assembly GCA_009831015.1 of Picea engelmannii. Taxonomy (NCBI): domain Eukaryota; kingdom Viridiplantae; phylum Streptophyta; class Pinopsida; order Pinales; family Pinaceae; genus Picea; species Picea engelmannii. Next base: position 332,870 of record ML779130.1, read on the forward strand.
TTTCTCAAGATCATGGATTCTCAACTCATTTCAAACAAAGTTTGTTTTCCTCGTCATTTTCTATGCCATGCTTCTTATATTTACACCCCTATTCTTTTTTCATTATTTGAATAAAATTGCAAGCAACAATTTGGTATGATTACCATTGTTGTTCATAAATTAAAGAAATTGTAAATTGCAAGTTTGATTTGTGTATGTTGAAGATAAATAAACATAGTCTGTGTTAGAGTTGATTTTATCATCTCTATTTTGTACAGAGTCTTTATGCAAATAAAGAGTTACATATTGTAGGAATTTGAGTCAATTTCAGCCATGCTTTTTGTACCTTTAATATATACATCTTTAAAGAAATGTAGGTTACTTTATTTCATTCATTTTGTTGGATTCATTACTTTATCCCCAAAAAATCATCGTTCTTCATCTCATATATGTAGAGACTTCCTTATTCACTGCTAGGCCTGAGATTTATTGTTCTTCCCCTTTCTTCCAGCTATTATTATCAACAAATGTGTTATGTTGAATCAGAGTCCATGCATAATGGATTAGACCTCTGATCTTTGAAGTTACATTATTTTATTCCAGTTTGTTGACATTCTTATCCTTAACCATGGTTATTATTTTCTTTATTCATTGAAACCTTGCATCTTGAACTTAATGATCGAGAGTTGTTTCTTAGTGACAGTAGGCAACTAATTATCTCAAATATAATGAGGGAACCCCCTCTGGTCCAAGATCCATATTGTGGCCTGAAGTAGGTTTCAAGATGTCTTGACATTGTTTTTAAGCATTCAAGAACAATCTCAAGTTACAACATTGTTATTGATGTCAAAAATAGAGAGCGAATATAGATGTCCAAGATAAAGATTGCAGGATGGAGATTGTTGGAAATAATGTTTTTGGATTTTGAATGCTTAGTTTGGATACACTATATTTGAGGGAATTTTTACACTATATACCTAGCTCAAATGTAAGCATAGGTTATATGTTTGGAAATATTATTTTGAGACCTTTCCAATAGTATATGGCATTCCCTCTAACACCTTAGGAATGAGGAAATACGAATTTTTTTTCGTCCGACAACCTAGCCAGAAAATTTAGGCCAGCTCAATCGGTCTTTACAGGTCGGCCCTGAAAGTCAGGACAAAAATACTATAAATATAGCATAGATGTGCACATTTGTAGAGTATACAAGAAAGAGATCAAGTTTGAGGTGCACATAAGAGATCTAAGGTGTGCTAAAGGAGTTGGAGTGTCTTTTTAGGATCTAAAGGTGTGCAAGAAAAGTCTGAGTGGTTTTCTTAGGATTTTCTTGTTCTTAAGGTGTGTTATGAAGGACTAAAGGTCTGTGATGCTTAAATGTGTGTTGTTTTGAGTTTGTGATGTTGCAATGTGCGTTTTTTTGAGTTTGTGATGTTGCAATGTGCATTTTTTTGAGTTTGTGATGTTGCAATATGGGATCATATTCTAGGAATGATGTTATGAGGCTCACTAGGGAATGAAAGCTAAATGTGACTAGGGTTTGAAGCTATGTCTGAAGTACGAAGCGTGTAGGCGAAGTCAGAGGTACTATGTGCATGAGGATCTTATATTGGTGTCTATACAGGTCTTACTGAGTTGGTGCTCAGCCGAGAAGATTGGTGTCTCTAGTAGGTTGGTTTCTATAAGTGTTGTTGAGTTGGTGCTTAGGTGAGGGGATTGGTGTCTTCAACAGGTTGGTGCATGCAAATATTGTAATAGTGGTTTGGTGCCTACATATTGCTAACTTGGTGCTCAGTTAAGGAGATTGGTTTCTTCAGTAGGTCGGTGCCTAAATACATTTATAAAGATAAGTTTTATGGTTTTCTCTTGGTTGGATTTCCATGTTAAACTCTGTGCATTGTGATTTGAGTTTATATGTGATTATGTTTTCTCAACTAATGAATGATTGATGAATGGATAAATAAAGTAAAAATGATCTTATATGGATTCACCACCCCTCTTAGCATAAGTATAATTTCAACAATTGATATTGGAGCAGGTTCCTTTGGAAACAGTCTAACTGTTAGAAGGTAGATCTTGAGAGCACACATGGCCGGTCAAAAATAATTCCTCTTCATATCCATGGATACAAAGTATACTCATAAATAAATGAAGAAAATCAGAAAGAAAAATCAAATTCATAAGAAGAAGACATTGATGGGGAAGTGAATCTTGAAAAACTCATTAGTGCCTTAGAAGATAGACAAACTCAGGGGAAATAATAAAAAGAAGAAAGAGCAATTGAAAAAATATGAAAAGAAGGATCATGATCTTGATGAGATAGAAAAAATAGTTATAACTCTAAAGACTTGGTTAGAAGAGGAAAAAATGATAGAAGAAGTGGTGAGAATCTAGTTGAAAGAAAATGAAGAAAATTGCGAGAAGCTAGAGGTTGGAATCGTTTCCTTAAGAACGAAACTAGATAAAACAATTGATCAGTTGAATAGAAGCTTGAAATTTGGAAAAAGTATTGAAATCCTAGATAATATTCTCAGTTTCTAAAGGTCACCATTCATTAAGACAAGTCTTGGCTACGACGAAAAATAAAATACCCCTGATGGATATGCAAGCATTAAGGTCACAAACCCATCAAAATAGGAAAATGAATAAAAGACTAAAATCTGTGCCAATATTCTCAAATTCTCCATAAAAAATGAAAGCAACAACATGAAAGGAAATGATGACGATCATAAATTTGATTCTTCCCACAAGAATGATTTCAGAAGAGTTGTTCCACCAAGAAGACTTTCCATAAATGGATACCAAAATATCTTTCTTGGCTATTGTTTTTCTTGCAATAATTTTGTTCATAAAGAAGTAGATTGTAGAGATTATGCAAGTTGAAATGATCATGTGAGAGATAGAAATACAATTTCTTATAAAACCTCAAAGAATAATTATGTGAGCAACAAAACTAGAAATTCTCATGGGGTTGTTGATAGAAACTACAACTCATTTGGTCCCCTACTTGATTACAACATCGAATGTTATAAGTGCAATAACTATGGGCACATAGCACATGAATGTAGAAGCAACATAATAAAGTATTCTAAAAAAAACAAGGAAGAAGATGTTCTTACAAAGCATAGAGAAGAATACACAAAGGTGTGGAAAAGGAAGCAAGAAGAACCAAAGAAGGAAGAACGTGGACTTGCAATGTATGCTCAAGACAAAGGAAGCCAATGGTGTATTGATAGTGGATGTTCAAAACACATGACAGGGAATCAAAATAAATTTCTCACCCTAAAGGAAGAAAAAGGAGGCAGTGTTACCTTTGGGGATAATGCTTTTGAAAGGATAGTTGGAAAAAGTATCATTAGTATTGATGATGGAAAGACTAAAACACAGAATGTATTGTGTGTTGAAGGGTTAAAACAAAATCTTCTAAGTGTCAGTCAAATGTGTGATCAACGATACAACCTCACATTTAATTATAAAAGATGTGAGATAAGGAAATCAGGTTTAGGAAGATTGGTGGAAAAAATAAATAGAACCATGAGCAATGTATATGTTCTCGATGAAGTCAAAGTAGAAAAATGTTGTATGGGACAAGTAAATGAAATTTGGTTAAGGATGGGTCATATAAACTTTGACAATCTAATAAAACTCATCAAGACACAAGCATTAAGAGATATGCCAAGGATCTCAAAACCTGCCAACACTATTTGCAAGCCATGCCAACATAGGAAGCAAATGAGAGTAAGTTTCAAAACAAAGGATCACTCAACATCAAATCCATTGGAACTCATACACATAGACCTATGTGGGCCATCAATAACACACACTTTAAAAGGTGAAAGTTATTTTATGTTTCATATTGATGATTACACAAGAATGACATGTTACATTTCTTAAAGAAAAATACGAAACATTTGAGAAGTTTAAATCTTTCAAAGCCCTAGTTGAAAATGAGATTGATTTAAAAATAAAGTGCTTAAGATCAGACAAAGGAGGTGAGTTTAAATCTTATGAATTTGATGAATTTTCTGAGAATCGTGGAATCAAGAGACATTTTTTCAACAACATGGACTCCACAACAAAATGGAGTTGTAGAAAGGAATAAGATAACTATACAAGAAATGGATAGAACAATGTTGAATGAATCTAAACTATCAGACACTTCTTGGAGAGAAGCAGTCAACACAACAGTCTATATTTTGAATAGAGCACAAATTAGAGTGAACAACAACAAGACACCTTATGAATTATGGAAAGGTAGACCAACTACAGTCAAATCCTTCAAGGTATTTGGGAGCAAGTTCTATATAAAGAGAAATGGAGATAACTTAGGCAAGTTTGATTCCAGAACGGATGAAGGTATATTTCTTGACTATGCATCTAGAAGTAAGGCCTACAAATACTACAACAAAAAACTATGCAAGGTTGTAGATAATATTGATGTAAGAGTGGATGAAGCAATACCTCAAGAGGAAAAGTCACAAACAAATGAAGATCCAGAGGAGACAATCTACAAAGAAGAAGAAAAGGAAGAAGAAAAGAAGGAACAAGAAGTAATAGAGTGTGAATATCCAAAGACACCATCTAGAATTGTCCAACAAAATCATCCAGAAAATCAGATTCTTGGTGATATAGATGTAGGAGTTCATACTAGAAGAAGATTGAACTTTTATTTGCTATCTAAAATAGAGCCCGAGAATTTTACACAAGATAGTGAAGATAAACATTAGGTTAATGCTATGGAAGAAGAACTAAATCAGATTGAGAAGAATGAGACATGAGAACTTGTGCCTAGACCAAAAGATAAGAATGTTATTAGCACCAAATGGGTCCTAGAAAACTAATTGGATGAAGATGGACAAGTAGTAATAAATAAATCAAGATTAGTTTGTAAATGGTATGCTCAATTTGAGGGTATTGACTTTGAAGAAAATTTTTCTCCAGTGGCAAGATTAGAAGAAATTAGAATGTTTTTGGCATTTGCGTGTTTCAAAAACTTCAAAGTCTATCAAATGGTTGTCAAGTCAACCTTTATAAATGGAGATTTAGAAGTATAAAAATATATTGAACAACCAAAATGATTTCAATTTTCAAACAAAGAAGATTATGTATGCAAACTAAAGAAAACACTCTATGGACTAAAGCAAGCTCCCAGAGCTTGGTATTCAAGACTTGAAAAATACCTACAACAACAAGGTTTCAAAATAAGAGTTGCATATAGTAATATTTACATCAAAATAGACAATGAAGATATGTTAATCATTGTGGTTTATGTGGATGATGTCATTTTTTGAAGTAATGTTGATAGAATGAGCCAAAAGTTTGCAGAAGAAATGCAAAAATAATTTGAGATGTCCATGCTTGGAGAATTGTCATTCTTTCTAGGGTTGTAGATTTGAAAATCTAGCAAAGGAATATTCACTTCTCAGACCAAATGTATCAAGGAAATGTTGAAGAAATTTGGAACCTGTCAATACACCCATGATCACATGATGCAAGCTAAGAAAATATGATGAATCTCCATAAGCAAATCAAACATTGTACATGTCAATAATTGGAAACCTACTATATGTGACAACATCAAGGGCATACATCATGCAAGTAGTAGGATTGGTTGCAAGATTTCAATCTGCACCAAAGGAGACACATGTGCAAGCAGTAAAAATAATACTTAGATATTTGAAAGGCACATTGGACTTTGGCTTGTGGTATTCAAGAAGTAAGGACTTCACTCTAACATCATATACATATGCATATTGGGAAAGAAGTATTAATGACAAGAAAAATACCAGTGGAGGAGCATTATTTCTAGGAAACTATCTAGTATCATGGTTGAACAAGAAGAAAACTTCAATATCTCTAGCCACAGCAGAAGACGAATGTATTGTAGCAAAAACATGTTGCACACAAGTTCTCTTGATGAAATAGACATTGAAGGATTAAAAGGTAGAATATGATAATCAATTTTAAATCATCTATGACAACACAAGTGAAATCAAAATTTCAAAGAATCTTGTTATGCACTCAAAGACAAATCATATTCCAATCAAGTACCACTTCCTAAGAGAACAAGTAGTCGAGCAAAGTGTCAAGCTAGAATACATTGTCACTAGAGAACATGTTGCAGATATTTTTACTAAACCCCTTCCCAGAGACACATTTGAATAACTAAGATAGAATATGGGAGTGATATCCTTCTCATATTGTCAGTAAAGGGAAACACAAGCTCAGGGGGAAAAACCCTTTTCCATTGATGTCAAAGGGGGATAAGTTGCATACGGAGGAAGAATTGCAGACACAAGGAAATTTGCACATAGGGGGAGTATCATAATTGACTAAGGGTTTCCATATTCAATGAAAAAGGGGGATATTTTTGGGAATATTGTTGTCATTGATTTCAAATACAGGGGGAGACTACAAATGTCCAAGATAAATATTGCAGGATGGATATTGTTGGAAATATTTTTTTTGGATTCTTGATGCTCAATTTGGATACCCTATATTTGAAGGCATTTTTACTGTAGATACCTAGCTCAAATGTGAGAATAGGTCATATGGTTGGAAATATTATTTTGAGACCTTTCCAACAATATATGAAATTCCCTCTAAATCCTTAGGAATGATGAGATATGAATTGTTTTGTCCGACAACCCAACTAGAATACTTAGATCGACTCAGATCGTCTTTACAGGTCGAACTTGAAAGTGAGGAAAAAAATACTATAAATACGGGATAGATGTGCGTGTTTGTAGAGTATCTAAGTAGTATATTGAGTCTGACATGCGTAGAAGAGATCTGAGGTGCACTAAAGGAGCCCGAGTGTATTTTTGGGATCTAAAGGTGTGTAAGAGAAGTCTGAGGGGTTTTCTTGTTCTTAAGGTGCATTATGAAGGGTTGAAGGTCTATGATTCTGAAATGTGCACTATTTTGAGGTTGTAATGCTACAATGTGCGTTGTTTTGAGGTTGTGATGATGCAGTCTAGGATCATATTGTGGGAATGATGTTATGAGTCTCACTAGGGCATGAAGGCTAAATTTGACTAGGGTTTGAATGTTTGACAACACAAGTATTCCAACAGAGGACGAACACCTTCAGTAACCACTCACACAACCAGATAAAAGATCAACACATCGATGTTTTGACGTGGTAAAACCCCTACGAGGAAACATCCATGGCCCCAACTAACACGACCACTTGGAGTAGTTTATTAATGCAAAAGAAAAATATTACAGAGATATTTTACAAGAGAGTTTGTCACAATCGATCATCGACAAATGACCCTCCATAATATTTAAATAGAGATCATGGACCAATCATGTGTTAAGCCACATATCAATGTAGTCGTTAAGATTGAGGAGAATATGAACCATCAGATCATTTTGTATCGGGAACATATCGTGACATTCAGATTTCCTAACTACAAATGCATACTAATGCATACTAAAGAAACACACTTTTACCTAATGATACATTAGACCAAGTAGATCTTAACTAACTCCTAAGTGTCTAAATATCCTAACATCCCCGCTTAAGAACAACTTGGATTAGGATTGAAGTATTTACAAAGTGACAAAATAGGAGAAGGAAGGAGTCATTAGAGCCTATCCCCCCTTAATGAAAACTTCCTGAAATCCTAACATAGATCGAAGTTTGGAAAACTTCGCTTCTATAAGAGACTTTGTTAAAATGCCTACAACTTGATCTTCTATAGGGAAAATAACACTTCAATAACTCGATCATGAATGAGATTTCTGATGAAGTGCATGTGTAGATCGGTGTGTTTGTCGCGATGATACTGAACTGGGTCTTTGGTGAGCTTGTTGGCACTCTGATTGTCACACCAAAGGCTAGTCGAATGTTGTTTATGGATTCCAAACTCTGAAAGGATATTTCGAAGCCACAAGGATTCCTGACTTGCATTTACCTATGCTTTGTACTTTTCTTCTGTTGAAGAAAGTGCAGTAGCATATTGTTTCTTACAGGCCCAAGTGACAGGTCTTGAACCAAGGCTGAAAACATAACCTGCAGTAGACTTCTGATCATCAGGGTCGTCGGCCCAATCTGAATCAGTGAAACCAACCAATAAAGAGTCCCCCTGAACTATAATGTATCCTTAACTGAATTGTACCCCGGACATACCAAAGTATCATTTTAGCTGCTTTCTAATGGATTTCATGGGGTGTTTTCATATACTAAGCAACAAGACCAACATAAAAGGAAATATCAGGACGGGTACAAGTCAAGAATAAGAGGCTACCAACTAACTGACGGTACAAAGTGGCATCAACTTCGGGAGAAGTAAAGGTGGCAACAAGATTGACTCCAGACTGGAAGGGAGAAGGGGTTGGTTTACAATCTTCCATTGGAAGTGACGAAGAAGGTCAAATGCATACTTTTATTGAGAAAAAAAAAAATCTTTCATTGGTTTGCAAAACTTGGAGGTCAAGGAAATAGTGCAAAAATCCTAAATCTATCATTTCAAATTTCTTCTTAAGGTTGGTTTTCACATGGTTTAAAAGTTTTGAGTCACTACTAGTATGGATAAGGTCATCAACATAAAGAAAAAGGATTATGAGATGGCTTCCTACTTTCTTGATATAGACATTAGGATCATAATGACATGTAGAAAATCTAGTGTCAATAAGAAAGTTGTCCATTTTGGCATACCAAGCTCGTGGATCTTGCTTAAAACCATAATGAGATTTCTTAAGGCGACAAGCAAGGCTAGAGTCATTCTAGACATAGCCAGAAGGTTGTTCCATGTATATTTATTCATGCAAATCCCCATGCAATAAGGCGGATTTAACATCCATTTGATGGACCTCCCATTTATGTGAGGTAGCAAGGGAAAGAACGAGGATGGAATTCATTTTGGCTATAGGGGGGGAGGTTTCATTATAGTCAATTCCTTTAACTTGGGAAAATACTTTGGAAACTAATCGATCCTTGTGTCTTTCAACACTTCCATATGATGCATACTTAGTTCTGTAGACCCATTTACATATGGAAATTTTTCTTCCTTTCAGAAGAGGTACAAGATCCCAAGTATCGTTTTCCATTAAAGAACGATACTCTTCATTCATTGTTGTATCCAAATCTGGATGACCTAAAGCTTCTGCAAATGTTTCTATATCATGAGTCTTTGAAACTTAATCCAAAAAAGAATAGGCTCGTTGAAACTGTGAACATGTCCGACACTAATTTGAAGGATCAATGACAATCACCAGATGCTTCTCATGTTGAACAAACCCATCTAGGAAGTGGTAGTGTTGGTTCTAGTTCAGGTTCAATGGACTCATTTAGAGAAATGTGCTCAGGAGGAGGTGGATTTTCATCTTCATTTTCATCATTTGAAGAAGAAACCAATATAGGAATAGAAGAAGGCACAAACGTCGAAGATAGATTGCAAGTCGAAGAAGGCACAATTGTCGAATTAGGCTCACAAGCCAAGATATTTTCATCAAATTTAACATGTCTTCTAATAATAATTTCATTACAATGTGGTTGAAGAAGCGTGTAACCTTTGACATCTCCAGAAGAACTGACAAATACACACTTCTCACTTTTAGGCTGCAATGCTTTCATTTTCTCAACAGGAATGTGAGCCCATGTTATACTTCCAAATACACGGAAGTGACTTACATGTGGTTTAATTTTAGTCCATGTTTCTTTCGGTGTTATATTTTTAAGATCCTTTGTGGGAGTGCAATTTACTATGTAATTTTCACAGTTGATGGCTTTCGCCCAATACTTTAGACTTAATCCCTTAGATTGGATCATACTATTAGCCATTTCTTTTAATGTGTAGTTTTTTCTCTTAGCAACACCATTTTGTTGTGGTGTATATGGAACAATGTGTTGCATTTGGATGTTCTGTGTAGTGCAATAACTTGTAAAATTATTGTTCACATATTTCCCTCCATTATATGCTCTTATCCTTTGAATTTGGTGTCCAGATTGTTTTTCTACAAGGGCCTTGTAAGCCATAAACTTGTCAAAAAAATTTCTCTTAAGTTTAAGAAGTAAACCCAAGTATGTCTGGAAAAGTCATCAATGAAATTTAAGAAATACTTGCACCCAAAAAAAAAGGAGAAGAAAGTGGACCACACAAGTCACTGTGAACAAGCTGCAAAGGGCCCAAGGCGTGCCAAGAGGCACCGTTTGTCAAAATTGTCCTGATGATGTTTTTTGAGAACACAACCGGAAAAAAACACCATCTCTACATGAAACAATGGGAAGATCAGTCACCATCTGTTGATTACATAGTTTTTGCAACGAGCGATAGTTTAGATGACCAAACCACTCATGCCAGAGTTTCCTCAATTCATCGCTATGAGAAACAAAAACTGATGGAAAAGATGATGACCCAAAGTTTTCAAACTTGTACAGCTTGGTAATATTATCAACAATTCCAGTTGCAAGAACATGTTGAGGATCTTTGAGATCCTTAATTACAACTTGGTGAGGTGAAAACTCTACAATTTTACCTTCACCTGAATGAGTGATTTGATATACTGATAGAAGGTTACATGAAATATTTGGAACACATAATACATCATTGAAATGACCATTATCTACCTGAATTGTTCTAGATCCTACAACACTAAGAGATCTATCATCACCAACAAATATTGTATTGGTGTTACATTCATTTAGAGTGGAAAATATGGATTTTTCCTTAGCCATATGATAAGATGCTCCAGAGTCAATAAGCCACTCATCAGAAGAAGAAGAAGTAGAAGTTGCATTGAAGGAGAAACCAGAAACAAAAAGTGCATGTACATGAGAAGAAGAAGAATAAGTAGAATCAATATTGATGTTGTGTTTCTTCATCGTTTCTTCTAAAGAGGCCATCTTCTTGAAACATTTGGACTCATCATGACCATCTTTCCCACAAAAGTTTCAATGCCTGTCAGTCTTCTTATTTTTAGATTTTTCTCATTTGTCACCATTAAGAGTTGAAACTGTCTGAGTGGGTTTGAGACCCTTGTTTTGCTTATTGTTGTGGCAAGGATGTTGCTTCTTGGGATTCTTTGGTTTATCTTTTTGATGAGATACTAAGTAGTTTTTGGAGCTACCTACAGTGTTGATCACTCCAAGTTGTACAAGCTTATCTTGCTCTCTAATCAAAGCATCACAAATGGACTCAAGAGTGGGTTTTTGATAAGCTTTCCCTAGATCCTCTCCCATGGCATAAAAGGTAGATACAAACACATAATATACACTACCTAGCTTAAAAATAATAATATAGATGCAACACTTTTCCTCCAACTTTATGTTACACTCTTCACATAAAATTCTAAGTGTTTTAAACTTAGATAGATAGTCTTCAATGCAAGAAAAAACATTTAGACTTATAGTCAATATTTGATTTTCTAACTGATGTGCTCGAATAATATTGTGTTTACCAAACACAAATTCAATCTTTTCCAAAGCTTCATCGGGGTCATCAATTTATTGAAGGTGGAACCTTAAATCATGAGAGATGGACATTCTGATCAGTCCATGTGTTTTGTCATTCCTATTAGTCCATTTGACTTTCTTCTCATCATCAATGGGTTTTTTTTCCTTTCCCAAGGTAATCTAGTACATGCATTTACTTCTTAATAAACCCTCCATATGGAATTTCCATTGGAAGTAGTTGGTGTTGGTAAGCAAAAGATTAGTGGAAGAAGCCATATTAAATATGCAGATAATATGGATTTAAAAATTGAAACTAATGATCTGGATGAAAAGATCTTGAAAAATTAGGCGGTTTAAAAAAAAAGACATTGAAAATGGACTTTGGATGTGAAATTTATGCCCTCTAAAAAAAACATAAACGGTAACCAAGGAACCACATGGTGATACCCCTCCAAATAACCTCACTTTTAAAAATAAGTTTATTTAAGCGACCCACTTTTATAAAAAGAAGCGAGGATCACTTTTACAATGAAGTTACTTTATAAAATAAATTTGCATGCAAAATAAATAACTTTAAAACAAAATATTAAAGCTACTTATAGTGATTCATTTTTATACTTGAGGTGAAGTAAATTTTACGATGGATGCATGAACTTTTTCAAAAAATGTAACAAAAAAGAGACTTGAACTCAAGACCTCTTACTTAATAAGACAAATTTTAACCAAATGAGCTAGCAAAACATATTGTATTGTTTAAAAGGGGGATTGGGGTTGTTTTTTTTTTTGTCTTTTCACACAAGAAAAATTGTTTGCTCCTCAATGACAACAAGGGTTAGATCTCAATTAGCTTACCTGGAAAGTGAACATTTTCATATATGTTTTTGATTTGTCGAGATCACACAGGGAACAGGGAAAATAGAATATGGAGATCTAAAAGACTAGCAACCCAAAAACAAACAATATAAAACTGAAATAATACTCTGCAAAAAATTAAAAAGGGCGTATTCAGACTTTATACCTCTAGATCTGACTGAAATGGTTGTATTTTGGGCAAACAAAAACCTTTTTGAGTGAAACGGAAACCTTTTTAAGTGAAACGAAAAACGTTCCTGACTGAAACGAGTGCTCCATACGCAATGGAACAGACATGTCATCCCAGAAATGTATGGAAATGGAAGAAACCAGATATGAGGCTACTCGACTTCACGATCTCAATCTGCAACAGGAGCAGGTCTTCAAACATGCTCTGATACCATGTTTGACAACACAGGTATTCCAACATAGGAAGAACACCTTCAATAACCACTCACAAAACCATATCAAAGATCAACACACTGATGTTTTGACATGGTAAAACCCCTATGAGGAAACATCCACAGCCCCAACCAACATGACCACTTGGAGCAGTTTATTAATGCAAAAGAAAAGGGTTACAAAGAGATTTTACAAGAGAGTTTCTCACAATTGATCATCGACAAATGACCCTCCATGCTCTTTAAATAGAGATCATGGACCAATCAAGTGTCAAGCCACGAATCAATGTAGCTGTTAAGATCGAGGAGAATATGAATCATCGAATCACTCTATGTCGGGAACATATCGTGACCATTAGATTTCCTAACTACAAATGCATACTAAATAAACACACTTTTACTTAATGACACATTAGACCAAGTAGATCTTAACTAACTCCTAACTGTCTAAATATCCTAACATTGAAGCTATGTCTAAAGTATGAATAATGCATGTGAAGTCAGAAGTATTATGTGCACGAGGATCATATATTGGTGTCTATAGAGGTCTTACTGAGTTGGTGCTCAGTCAAGGATATTTATGTCTCTAGTAGGTTGGTTCCTACAAGTGTTATTGAGTTGGTGCTCAAGTGAGGGGATCGGTGTCTCTGGCATGTTGGTGCCTGCAAATATTGTAACAGTGGATTGGTGCCTACATCTTCCTGAGTTGGTGCTTAGTTAAGGAGATTGGTGTCTCCGGTAGAATGGTGCCTACAAGATTTGTAATAGTAGGTTGGCGCCTACAATATTTGTAACAGTAGGTTGGTACCTGGAGACATTTATAAAGATAAGTTCTACAGTTTTCTCTCGATTGGGTTTCCACATTAAACGATGTGCATTGTGATTTGAGTTTATATGTGATAATTGTTTCTTAGCTAATGAATGATTGATGAATTGTTAAATAAAATAAAAATCATTTTATATTGATTCACCCCCCCCTCTCAGTATAATCATAAGTTCAACATGAATGTATGTTAAGAGTTATCTTAAAACCTAGTAGTTTAAGTTATCCTTAATCACCTTATGTAACAAACTGCTTATAGTCTTGTTGGGTGGTGGGGTTGTTACATATAGCTAGATTGAATATGCTCTAACGGATCATAATTCTAAACATGCAAAACAAATTTTTTTTTGTCGTAGGGCCTACAATTTTCTTTCACACAAAGCTATATATTTGTCAAATTTTGCTAACACTTGCAATGGGGAAAAATCCAAAGGGATGAACTATATAGTTTGTACCTTTTAACATTAAGATCCCAAGAATAACGGTATATATCATGCCAAATTTTTCCCAAAACCAGTACATAACCTCATCACCTCATCTTTTTTAGAGCAATATAGAGTGCCATTCAAGTAAAGTAAAAAGTGAAGATTCAACCCTCTTAAACCATATTAGAACCAAGGCTTGATCAACTTTTATTGAAATACATCCTTTTACTTATTCAACCAATTTTACAATTTTGTATCGTGATCACTCAACAATATCTTGTCAGATCTCTTCCAAGATCACTATAAAAAATTTGTAGTTCTATGAGGATTTATCAATTTCTTTTCATGTGAAAAAGAGATAGGAGATACTAAATATGAGTTTATTAGAAATTTGTTCCTTACATATATGAGTGTGTTTTAAGAAAAACATATATCGTCACTTTAGTGGCTACTATGTCACTTTGTTTGAACAAATCTTCACATTTTAAATGCCACTTAAATGGCCATATATTGTTTTTCTTAATGAAAAAATTCATTTAAGCATTGTAATATATATATATATATATATATATATATATATATATATATATATATATATATATAAGCAAAGTATACAAAAACATGTGGACATGGATAACGACATTTTTCTTGTTGATGTGTATGTCTGATTGGTAACAAATGTTGCTAGAGTAATGTTTGTGTCAATGTACCCAAAATGTTTAAAAAGATATTTAGATCAATGTTATAACATATTTGTTTTCAAAAATATGATGTTTAAACATCATTAAAGTAAGGAATTTATAGCAACATTATAAAAATATGTTAAGGGTTTTTCAAAGTTTCCAGAAAGAAAAAAAGAAAAAAAAAAAAAGGAAAAAGTGACATTTCGTACATAAAAAAAATACATCATTTTTTAATCCCAAATGTAGTTTTGTTAGTATTTTTAATTAGTTTCAAAACCTCTCTTAGTTTAACTCAAGGGTTTGGTGGCTTTTCTCTACATCAACCCTTTATTTGTCATCGATACCATTATTTCCATTATTATATGCTAATGTAGCTAGCCCATGTTGGTCCTTAGTGGCCCCTTTTATCCCCTCAGTATGCCTCTAGGTGTATATTAACGACCTTTGTCACTCCAAGGACAAGTCATTTGGGTCATCTATATCTCTAATCATGCATAACAACATTGCAATTGGTCATTCCCGGCATAATAGTAGCACTAAATTCTCCTCTAAAGTTTTCCCCAAGGGTGTATCACAAGGTAACAATTTATGCCCTGGTGAAACCCTTATAGATATTTATGTAATTGAATATGTTAAAGGAAGTTACATGTATGAAAATCACAGATTGCTAGATTATTTTGTGTGCTACGTTCCTCTTTATGCCACTATCAAGACCTGGGTCTAAAAAGTCTAGGAGACACATGGTTGGTGTTATTTGAGAACTCAAAATCTAACAAAGGGATTCCTTTTGTTTTCATTTCTAGAAGTTTCATGTTGTGTTGTCATTATGTCTCACAACCCTTGGATTTGTAGGAACACACTTGTGTTCCTCATTGGTTGAGAATGTTTCTAAAACATAGATTGCATAGTTGTGTTGTCTTATGTAGATTGAGTTCCATTGTTTACCCTTGCAGTTCTAGGATTTTTAAAGTACATTTTTGCAATGATTGGAGGGTTTATTTGTCACAAGTTTGTCATTTCTTCAACCCTAGACATTAGAAGAGGGTTTATTTTTCAATCAAATTGTTGAAGGGTCTTCAAGAGTTTGTCTTCATTTGAGTTGGGGAAAAGTGATGAAGAAACCTGTGAGGTATATTAACCTACCAAATACTTAATTTTTCTATAAGATTCCAAAACAAAGAATCTATCATTACACTTAATGGTTAAACCTAACACTCCTACTTCCCCTACCAACCCTAATGCTCAGCATAGCCTCAAGCATAGAATTTTTCTCGAGCTAATAATGAAGGATGGTGTAAGTGGTTTGAAGAAATTCCCAAAGAAATAAAGATGAATTTGGCCCAAAAGGCATAGTCCTCCAAGTTGGTCACTACCAATACACTGAATCCTAACAACCCAACAATGTTGACCCTTAAAAAGTATATTGTGCACTACTCCCAACCCTCCTCCTCTTGAGGTGGAGTTGAGAGGGTCTGCTCTTTGTCCCCTTTGTTGAACCCTCAAGTGGCCTCAAATACTAATGTCTCTCATAAAAAATCTAAGGGCCATACCCTGAATTATTAGATCCAAGCTTCTAGTGTAAAAGGAATGTTTATGGTGTGCTAGTAGGGATTGTAGATAATGGTGACAAATACAATATGGATTACAACGTTATCAATCCCCAATGAAGGTAACATCATGGAATATTAGTGGGACCATGGAGTCTCGTAGAAAATATATGGTTCAAGAATTGGAACTTTGATTCATGACCTTGACATTTTGTCTTTGTGGGAAGTTAGGTTTTTTCTTTTTTACTGAAAAGGCCTTAAATGTTATTTTGTTGAATGTTGTTTTTATTTTCATTAATACTAATAGTGGGGGGACTTGTTACCTTAGTCTCCCAACACCTTTCTTATATCATTATGGGATGGGGAATGGAGCCATAACAAAGGTTAGTTTGGATAATGTTGTATCTAAATGACTAAATCGTAGGACTTGCCAACATGTATGCATCTAATGATACAAAGGAGCAAGCCACATTTTAGACCTGGCTAGCCAACAAAATTTTAAAGTTCCATCGGTTTTTGTGTGGTGAATTTAACTTGGTTGAAACACATGATGATAAAAAAGAACATGCTTCCAATCAAAATGTCCTAGAGGGAGAGGTGACCTAGAATGCCCTTAAAGTTGGGCCTTCCCTCTACAATCCCAATAAATTCCATAGGAAAGATTCTTCAAAGAGTTTTTTGTCTGGTCTAACTCGAGGAAAGAAAATGATAACCCTAATATGGCCATGCTCTTTGAACAAAGTTCTTTCCTTTTCTACTAGTGGAAGGGTAGGTCAATTCAAGTGTTGGAGAATTGTGTCTTTCAAACCATTGGCCCATACATTTCTTAATATCCTAGGGGGATGAAATTAGAATCCATAAGACTTGTTGCCTACTCAATGTCTCATAGTTGAAAATTCAAAGTTGCTTTAATTCTACAAGGAGAGTATGTAATCTTATCCCTAGTCCAAGAGAGGTTGATGGGTAGATAACCTCATGGGAGGATGTTATTGCCCAAACCATTTCCTTATTGAGAAGTTATGTGAGGAAAGTAGTGGCCATAAGGTGAAAATGCCATAATGCATTGAAGGATGAACTAGAGCAACTCAACAAATAATGACAATTCAATTTATTTGACAAGGAAATGTATTTCGGGCTACCAAGTTCTAATCATGCTTGATGGTTTAGAAAAATGAATAGAGCAAAAGAACTCAATTAAGATTCGAGATCCACTAGATTAATATGGTGGTAGTGTTATAAAGGTGTTCTTCTAGGCCTTGGACACTAAAGAGGCAACAAACTTAGAATGTTGCACTTAAAATGGTCAATGGGTGTTTAACCAATAAGAATGTATTGAAGAAACGTGTGCAAGCTACTATATGTTGATGTTCTAGTCTCAAAGCCACACAAATGAATGTAAGGTGGCTATGCAAACCTCCCTAGATGTGGTCCTACATCAACTATCCAAGGAACAAGAGAGAATGTGTGAAAAATGGCTAACTTTGGGTGAATTGGTAGTTTCCCTTATGGAGATGGCTAATGATAAATCATTAGGACTAGATAATGTTCCATGCAAATTCTACAAAGCCACATGGGATTTTGTTGAGCTCAACCTTCTACAAGTTTATAGGAAGCCATTAGAAAGCCATATACCAACAAATTCTTTGGTGACCCTCAATGCATAACCAATTGAAGGCCTATAACAATATTGTTGAATATTCACATAGAATTCTGATCAAGGGCTTGGCCATGCACATTAAGCATATCCTACCTAAAAACATTCAACTGAAGTGTATGAGTTTTGTCAAGGGGTGTTTCAGTTTGGGCAATGTGATTGTTGTGGGAGTGCATGGAAAGAGCATGATGTATTGGCCTCAATCTCATCTTCATTAAAATTAAGTTTTAATAAACCTATAATAGACTTGAATGGGATTTTATCTTGGATATGCTCAACACCTTGTGATTTGGATAGTGTTTTCTCAAGGCATTAGAAACTCTCTTTGTTAAAGCTTTGACATACATTTTCATTAATAGATGCAAATCATAAGAAGTTTTTCTTTTTATTTCCATCTACCAAGGTAGTCCATTTTCCCTAGCTTTATGTGTTATGGTAGTTAAATCTCTAGGATATCTCATTCACCATAGGATGGCATATGACCTTATTAACGGAAGTACCCTCCCTAAACCAAAAGCGGGTCAACTTGTTAATGGGAATTTCCCTATGGTTATTTTATTCCTATTCGCAAAGATTAGACCTCAATGGAAATACCATGAACTACCTACAAACCTTCTATGGCTCATAAGGCTTTGGGGGCAAAGATTCAATGGGATAAAACTCAACATTTTAGACAAGGTAAAAAAATATCTACCCATTTGGTTTACAAACTAAGCATAGACATGAATCTTGCCTATCCAAATTTTGAAAATTATGGGGATTCCCTTTACATTCCAAGCACCCTAAGCAGCTCTGGGATGTTTTTATTTAGTAGGTGGACAAAAATATTCCCATATGGATAATTAAACCTAGGACTTTAGCCACAAAAATCCATATTTGCAATAAAGTCTTGGTAGCTACTCATGTTTATTACTCCTTATGTTGGGTTCCATCCACAAATGCTTACTAGAAGTTGAAGAAGGCCTTTGCAAAAAATTTAGAGGACCAATATGGATGGTGGAAAGGGCTTACTTAAAGTTAATTGAAACATATGTATGGAGGTATAGGAATTATAAAAACACAAATGTAGGGCTAGACCCTTTATGCCAAATGGTTGAGGGAAAGAAAGCATGGAAGTCTTGCTCATAAATTGTATTTTGTTTGAAGCCCCTTTGGGCAAAAATCCCTAGAAGGGTTTAAACCTTCAAAAGATACTTTTGTGGATCAAAGGATATGAAAATATTGGGAGTCTATGAAGCCTCACTTATGTTGGAAGGGTGAAGCATTTAGGTTGAGATTTTGTTTTATTCACCACCCTATCTTGGGATCCCCTGCACTACTTCAAAAGGGTAAAGTGTTAGATGAAAATGCATGATTCTCCACCTACATCTCTTCAAGTGATGCATTGACACAGTTAAGAATATTTTTGACAAGCAAACCGAAGAGTAGGTGCCTTAGTTGATTTTAAAGGCTAGATTTTGGCTAGCAAGCCCAAATAGACGTTATTGAGTGTATTCAAGGGATCATTCTTAATAATGTGATGAGTAAGATGAGCCTTCAAGCTTTACTTGCTTGGTGGAAGCACTCAAAATGGAACAAAGTCGAGGTCCTCAAAAATGCAGAGCTACCGAAATACATAAATCATTGTGTCAAAAGTCCACTTTAGTCGGTCAGCTTGACAAGTTGTGGAGGCATAATCTAAACAAAATATGTTTTTGTTCTGGCTTTGTAACATATGGAAGCCTTTTGTGGAGTCCAATAAGACATTTTTTCCTAGTCTTAAATTATTGGGGCTTGGCTTTAGGCCAAAGGCTATCCCAACTAAGAATATCACAACCCAAATACTCTCTCTATGGAAAAACCAAAAGTTTGGAACCTCTATTTTGGTTCTATAGGTATGCTAAATCTACTTGGGAATGGATGTCTAAATTTTGTAGTTAGTCATTACATGTAGTTATCTCCTAGAAATTCACCATGTTAGGGAACAAACTATCTAGGTTGTTGAGTTCAATGCAACACAGCAACTTATTAGGATGGAAGTCCTTTATCTTACATAGAAAAAAAGGAATAAAACCTTGTTTAAAAAGTCCCATCCTATCCAGTTTTTTTCTTGATATGATAACTCTTTGATATGTGCAAACCTTACATTTGCATATTACTATTCAATAACAAAAGGTCAAAATTGTCATGGCACACCTTTGAAAATTCTTGAAGCACTGGGTGGACTTGCACCATGAGCAAGGAACCCCCTACTAACTCTCCAACCCCGTCAAGCCACCTAGGAAATATGAATGTTGTAAAGGAATGCCCAATAATCAAGTTGGTTAGGTTGTCGAAGAGAGAAGGGAACCATGTCACAATGCAATGACAAGTTTCCTCACATAGCTTATGCTATCTATGAAGATGAGAAGCCCCTTGAGCTTGACTAATTTAACAATGGGCAAGAGCCCATTGTTCTAGACTTTGAATATGCAAACGATGGCTTGGAGTTGCCTCCCAAGGATCAAGATGATTGTCTTCTCAATGTGGAAATGATATCCCCTACTACAATAATTTATGTTGGTTTTTAAAATTCTCTTAATTTGTGTATCCACTCATCAAACTTTGTTTTATGTAAATGTTATTTAGCCTTTTCTAAGTCTTAAAAGTTCAAGTGGCAATCTTGTTCTTATGGTTAATGGAAATTTCATTATGTATCCACTCATCAAACTTTGTTTTATGTGAATGTTATTTAGCGTTTTCTAAGTCTTAGAAGTTCAAGTGCCAATCCTGTTCTTATGGTTAATGGAAATTTCATTGTGTATCCACTCATCAAACTTTGTTTTTTGTGAATGTTATTT
Organism: Picea engelmannii; assembly: GCA_009831015.1. Classification (NCBI taxonomy): domain Eukaryota; kingdom Viridiplantae; phylum Streptophyta; class Pinopsida; order Pinales; family Pinaceae; genus Picea; species Picea engelmannii. Next base: position 353,454 of record ML779130.1, read on the forward strand.
AGCCTTTTCTAAGTCTTAGAAGTTCAAGTGGTAATCTTGTTCTTATGGTTAATGGAAATTTCATTGTCTATCCACTCATCAAACTTTGTTTTATGTGAATGTTATTTAGCCTTTTCTAAATCTTAGAAGTTCAAGTGACAATCTTGTTCTTATGGTTAATGGAAATTTCATTGATTAAGTTTTTACCCAAATATACACATATTATATGTGTTGTTATTTAAAATGATTACCTTTTTTGGGATAAAATGTTATATACATAATAAAATTTTGTTAATAATTAAAAAATAACATATATATATATATATATATATATATATATATATATATATATATATATATATTTATATATTGTAAACATCATGTAATTATCTATAAAGACGATTTTCACAATCTGATGTGGACATTGATAACAAATTCAATATAACACTCGGCTATTATATCTTTTACAAGTATAAGAAAAATTCTCTTTTATTTTGCCTAGAATATCTCTTCCTCACGTAGAATATATCTTCCTCCGTAGAAATATAAAATGGAAATGTTTTCATAATAAAAATCGCACCATTAATCAGTTGAGGTGTACAAAAATGTATGATATAGCAACCTTCGTTTATTTTATTTTATTTTCTTCCCCATTTTAACAGCTTTATAGTGTAAGACACCGCTTTAAATCCACACACGAGTGCATCAACCCAGCCCCTGTTTGCTTGCAGAGATTAATGTTTGTCCAGTAATGCTTTAATATTGTTGTAAATACTACAAGCAAGGCACCCACAGTTGGGAGTCTAGTGGTGAACAAGTCAAGTATTAACGTTTGAGGATTAATGCTGGGTGACTCATTGACTTAGTGAATGCAAAAGGATGAATGGGAGACAAGATAATGCCGGAGGACTCATTGCTGAGTGCGTGCTTCACTAATGCAAAATAATGTGTGTATATGCTGTCGTTGTTGATGGATGCTTCAATTAGAGGAACAAGATAACAAAAGGAATTCTTTGTTGAATCGTTATTTACTTGAGAGTTTCTAAATGGAATTGGTTCTACCAAATGGGATAGGCACAAACTATTTTCTTTCTACACCATATATTGAATTATTCAGCAAGAACCACTGAAACTGACAATTATTATTAGGTAGTGAGATATGAAACTGTAATTCAGATTAGTTGCATGTAGGAATCTCGTCATTGTACAATCTCCTCTTTCATGTTAATGACCAAGCCTGCAACCATAAGCAAAATGAAGTTTTACATGTGAGTAGAGATGAATGATATTGTATAATGTCATTAGATAAGATAAGATAACTTCCCCTGATTACCTGAATCCTCCCATCCTGAGATCCACTGAATAAAACTTGCCCATCCCCATCCTTATCCACCGCCAAGCAGATAACTCTGGTATTTCCACCACCACCTCCTCCTCCTCCCGCGTTTAGTGATCCTATTCTTGCCAATCTCTCTCTCGACCACACCTCAATAATACCTGATTTGGACCCCAGAAATATGAAATCATTGTTTACAGCAATAGATCTGATCTCTGCTGTCGTTGATAGAGAACCCATAAGAGTGTTGGTAGAAAGATTCCAAACCTTTGCCGCCACAATAACAACAAATACTCATCAACTGTGTGCACTCCAACTAGTCATAATTTATGTCTCAAAAAGAATCCAAATCACATGTTAAAGTTTATTAGTAGTAAAAATTTCAGTTAAACAACCTTCTTACCTTGGCAGCCACACCATCCACTACCGAGCCACCGGCATAGAGATGATTACCATGGATTTGAATGGCATAGATGGAATTTTTCCCGAGCAATTTTCTCACTCCTGAATCAAGAGTGCGTACTGTACCACAATTCAAATCTATCTCCTACACTAGTCAATCAAATGAGTTACGTTTGTCTTTGATCGCCAAATAATGGTTCTTGGTGGCAATGCAATTCAACCAACAAAGTACTTCACTCTTATTTATGAAATGAGATTTGATTAAATTCTGCATGAATTATACATTTAAAGAAGCAATCTATCGAGTGTGGTTATATTTCACTCTTTTGGATATGCAATGGGAAAAAAGTGAAATGGTGGTCCATCCTGAAAGCACATTCTTACCTGAATACTATAATCCGTGCAGCCACAATAAACTTTCCCTTCTGCCATGGCAAGGCACTTAACATTTTTGTTTGGAATAGCCAACTTTGAGCTTCCGTCCCAATTATAAATCTGCAACTCGTAGTATGAGATTGACAGTACCTAAGTACAGATGTCATCTGCATTACATGAAGATCATAACCTTTTTTGAAATCTCAATATTAGAGAAACTGACCTTAACTCCAGTCCCTTGAGTGATAGAGAATGCAATGCCAATGTTAAAATAAAGCGCTTCTATTGGATCTTTCATATCATGGACCTGTATACAATGAATTTCCTCTAGTCCTACTGCCCAAACCTGCATAATAGAATAAATAGCCATGTGAACCCCAGTGAAAAAGAAACATCAAAACAGAAAGGAAATCAGCCAGCAGCAAAACTTTGTATTAGCAAAATAATGAGGAACTTTTAAAGGAGCTGCAAATTTATTGGTCCTTAAGCGTATGGAAACGTACCCTGACAGTCTTGTCCAGGGATCCGGTGTGTAAAATTTCTCCTGGTTGTGAAATAGATATTGAAATAATTGGCTTGGTATGCTCTTGAACTTCTTGAATCAGACGTAGGAGCATTTTTCTTCCATCCCACACCTTAACAGTCAAATGAAATTTGAGTGAGAAACCCTGGGCTAAAGCAAAAATTATGAAAAGGAGCTAGGAAAGGATACCTTCAATGTGCCATCAGAGTGACCGCTAAAAATTCGATCTCCAAAATGAGCAAGTGAGCGAACCTCTCCATTCATGCTGGAATCTACTTGAGCTAATTCTGCGAAACTGCAAAGCTTGGACTGGTACCCAAAGGATTTATATCATTGTTAGTAGAAAGAAGTATGTGTCACAATCTTGATAGCTCATAATAGGGGATGGGACTTACAATGTTCACAAATGGAAGGCTAAGCAGAGATCTAAGTATATCAGCTGCTGCTGAGGAGAATTTCCTTAGTTGCCTTAAAGGTTCACATATTCCCTTTACATATGCACCTAAATCTTTTAATCCCTCTGTGGTTTGTAATGAGCAAAGAGTGAAAATCAATAAATTGTCTTTGGACCAGAAACAACCTGATAAGTCTAATAAGAATTAGAAATTTCTAGAAAAAACTAAGATTACCTGAATCATTAATAAAGCTAGTCAAAGCAAGTGTTGCAAGGATTCTTTCTTCCAAATTCCTGGATGATTGCAAGACCATAACAAATGGTTCCAACAAGCATTGACGAGCTACATCCCGAACACCTGTATCTGGTAAGACCTTCAGCATATGTGTGAGCCATGTTGCTGCAACAAGGCAAGGTCTTGCTAGCTCCACAGAATTGTTTATAAGGCATTCTCCTAAAGCTTCAAAGACTGAACCGAATTCAAAGTTCACAAGAACAGATACCACTCTTCTATCCCAATCTTTAGCTGCTTCCTCTTCCTCCTATATAAAATTTAACAGAAGAAGCTGAGAAATAGAACAAGGGGTCGAAAACAACAGAAAGGAACCAAAGTTATTTCCTTTACAATGAATTTCTATAATTAGGTAATTCTTACCAGAAATTCTGGTGATTCACCCTCCAAATTCAGCAGTTTCTCAGCTTTCATAAAAGCGTTATAATGTTTGTTGAAACCTGCAGTTCTCAGTAACCAGGCCTCAGTAAGAGGCTTTCCAGATAAGGAGAATCGGCCTGAAAGAGCAACTATAGTTTTTGCTGAATTTATCTGAGAAATAAGAATCTGTTTAGCTTTTAAGCCTTCAACCAGTGTCTCTATAGCTTCTTCACGATACATGCTCATCTTGCAAGGTTCTGCCTGGAAAATAAAATTATGTTAGTTGTCAACTCCCAATTCTTAGATCAGGGAAAGATTGCTTACAAGCTTAACACTAGGCTAAGGAATTAAAACATAAGATTGAGGAAGTTAGACCAGAAGATCGAGTTGGAGAAGAAGACTTGCAACAACCGGACATTGCTCCAGTGGGGCCATCTGAAGATATGCTAGAAGCATATGCATTGTACTGAATGCCCCCTCATCCTTTATGATTTGAAGAAACTGAGTGTGGAAAGTCCGCCTGAAGCCAACAAGTATCATCTTAAGATGTTTTTCTTAGTGTCTATAGGTTTTCTCTGGCATCTAAGAGATAATGCATATTGTTGAATTACTCTCTTAAAAATTCCATCACACTCAAAAGATATATTAACATACTTATGCCCATGCTTTGAATAAATATCATAATCTCCAGTGCTCAACAAAATTTTTCAACTGGACTGATAAACATAGCATGATTAGGAACATAGGGGAAACCACTAGGTATCTCTATTGTAGGACGATTTCTAACACTACAACCTCAGATTGTGAATCAGAAGGCCTAATAAAGCATCTAAGCTAAAAGGTATGGTGAACGGGATGTAGAGTGAGGTGTCATAATAGCTGCAAAGTTAGCCGAGCCAGTGAGAAGCATTCCATCTAGTGTACTGGTTTGGAAATTAAAATGAAGCACTCTAAATTGTTAATCAGAGAAAATTATGACTTCTGGTAAGGAGAGCCCTGAATACAAAGAGGGATGATCAATACAGTGCATGAAGTGTAGCTTGTCAATAAACCTTAAAAATTCGAAAATGGAGGGCAGGGGAGGAGTGGGAACAGAATTTTATGAACTGAACAATACTTGAACTGCAAAAGTCCTTGGACAAAATGAACTTGGTGGGGTAGTGGACAATTAACATAATATATCTACATCACTGGAGTAACTGGTTATTGAAGGAAACATAAAGTTGAATTATAAGCAAATTTTGAAAGGGACTTTTCAACTAACTTACCAGGATACAGATACGGATGCAGATTCAGATTTGGATCTGGATACAGATCCACAGATTTTTAGAAAGCTAAGACACAGATATGGCATGGAAATGGAAGGTACAAAAATATAAAAATATTTTTAAAATTAAAAAAAATAAAAATAAAAAGAGTTAAGAATCAAAACCATTCAGGAACACAACAGTAGATCTATAAGTTATCACCAAAAAAGAGAGTTCTCATGCATATTACCATTAGCCATCCATGTACCATAAATAATAAGTTAATAACTGATAATTTTATAACTTATAACCATCATTGATAATTGATCATTTTGAAGACCATTTCAGCATGAGCATGAAGCAAGTAATAACAAGGCTTTTGTGAGCCAAATCAACATCTCCATATCAGCAGTGAATAAAGTGGTTTTGTTGAAGGCTATGTCAGGACTAAATAACACTGTGGGTGAAGTGAGCAACAGCGTAGCACATAAGGATAGATCTTCCCTTGGCAGCAGACCTTGACCATATGATAGATCAAACCTTGAGAACATAACTTGATATAGCAAACCTTGATATATCAGACCTTGAGAGCAGATCTTGACATAAGGATAGATCAGACCTTGACCAAGAATGGGGTTAAGGGTTTTGGGAGTTTTTTCCATTAAAAAATCAATTTTTTTGGAGATTGATGGGTCAAAAAAGCACTGGAAGTTTCAGGATTCGTTTCAAAATTTCAGGATCCATTTTTTTTTTCCATTGGATCCATTTCATGGACTTAGGATCTGTTTCCTTCTCCAGGGGATTCGCTTCCATGAAGGATCTTGGGTGGATCCTACTTAGGGGTGGTGGATCCGGTAACACAGCTTTTCAACCACATTACTTTACTGACTAAGTATGCTTTGAAGAGGAAAGTAGAGTAATATGAATGGAGATTCACAAAAGCTATGAATCCAGAAGTTCCTGGGCGAAAGCACCTTAAAGACAATGACACAAAGGTTTCCACTTAAGAGAACCTACAAGAGAAGAATGTATTTTTCTAAAAGACTAAATAACACAAACCTCGAACTGGACTAATCTGTAAGAGAAAGAGCATTAGAGGACTAAGAGATTGAGTCAAAAGAGTTCCTGGGTCTGACAACTTTACCTATTCAAGCGAACAAGCTCCGAAATGAAAGCAATGACGATGCTTCTTTCCCTGTCATTACCGGTGTGAAAAAGTTCCAAAACTGGCACCAACCCAACTCTGTGAGCAATCAAGCTTCTGCACCTTCCATTTGCTTGAATACAGTAAAGAAGAACAGAAAGTGCAGAAAACCTCACTTTAATGTTCTTAGATTTCAAGCTCTTCATGAGAGCAGGAAGCCCGTTCATAGAAATAACAGTGAGAGCATTCAACAATCTGCTGCTGTCATCTCCACCTCCAAGCATCCTTTCCAGCATCATTATGGCAGCCTTCTTTGGCCGAAAGCACATCTGAAAACGTGTCTCTTTCTTTTCAATATTTGTGATAATTATATGGACTAGAGATGGAACAAGGTCATGAAATGAAAGTTGTAACGAAGATGGTTTCAACTGATACATAAGAGTGGCAGACTCAACAAGTCCTTTCTTTAAAAGAGCAACCAGACACTCAAAATCTGAGTCTGCCTTGGTAAGAATTTGGGCCACAATATCATTTGCAGATACAAGCTCTGAAAGAATGTACACAGTTGCTTTTAGTATCTGCACATCAAGAGAACTGGAGAGTATTTCGACAAATCTATTGATTATTGCAGGTCTAACTAGGAGTGATTGAACGGTTGGCTCTCCTTTACAGGCTTGCCATACTCTTGTGATGGTCAAAATAGTTGATTCACAATCCTGCAAATCCTTGGAAGTAAAAAGGATTGAAACTGATGGTATTAGTTCGCTCATCATTGTCTCAAGAATAGTTTGACTGATTACACTGGTTGGAGAAGAAATTGGGTTCACTCTGCTTATAAATCCCCTCTGAGATTTTACTCCGGTACCATTAATATCAGGGTTTAAAGTCAGATTTGAATTTAATCCCTGCAAGCAAAGACCATTTGAAGAATTTGCATCAAGAGAGTTTGAAGTATGAAGTATTGGTGTTTCAAAGAAATTGAATTCCATGGCTAATTCAGGATTCTGTTCTTTCCAGGTACCAATGATCCTTTTCAATAAGATGTTTGTATTTGGGAGTGAAGTGCTTCCAAGAGTCTGTCTAGTGATTGGACATGTTGTGTTTCCTCTGCCTAGCCATTCCTGAATTGCTCGGCGCTCATATGTTTGGCCTGTCTCCAGGGTGACTGGGTCTGTGAAAAGCTGACCTGTTATGGGACATACAAAATCCTTTGGAGGCCTTCTTCGAGGAGTGGATTTACCAGATGAATGGACCAGAAAGCTTTGACTTACATCCTCTTCACTTTCTGCCATTGGTGAGGATATTGGTAATGGAAAGCTGCATTACAAAGGAGTAGCCAATTTGTTTAGCAGTTTTTGTTGCAGCTGTAATTTGCATCCTTACATTACTTCAAAAATAAGCTACTTAGACATTTATTTGATTAAAATTACATGCATGGATTGTGATTGCTATTGCATAAAGTATACCTGCTTTCTGCTAATTCTGCATTGTGCGTTGTGCAGCCAATCTCTAATTCAGTATCCTCAAGACCTTCCTCCTCATCCTCGTGTACAACTTCATACAGATTTCCAAAGCTTACTCTCGATTGAGTGTGACATCTCATGCTCTTCTCCCAAATGCTGTCCTGTACTTCCAACAAAGAACATAAAAAAACACCATTGTGTTTAGAGTTTCTTCAACAAGATTATTTTGGGTCAAAATCCATGCAGTATCTTACTCGTACAAGAAACATTGGGGGGAGAACAAGGAAACAGCCCAATAAATTAAAAACGTGGCTAGATTTCTGCACTTTTTTTAACTTTTGGGTATTAAGAGCAGCACTTAACAGCTATGTTGCATTGGTTTTCGGGACGAGGGAATGGCGGGGACGGGGGACGCGTCCCTGGGACGGCTAGAGCACACCCCTAAAATTTTCAGGGGACGGCGGGTTGGGGACGACAAATATATATATATATATATATATATATATATATCAAAAAATATTAAAATTCACCAAAAACATTTGTAGTTGCTTCAAGCTTGTAAGCATATCAAGCTATACTATACAGTATTATGCACAACCCTTACACTTTCCAATTCTGAAAAAGCTCAACCAATTTAAAAAAGGGTCGAGTGACATTTCATTATTGGATGCTAGACAAGAGAAAAATGCAGTTTAGCTTTAGGAAAATTAAATGAGAAATGTCTCTATAGCAGTTTTTCTTACTCATATTTCTTGTTAATGACAATTATGTTAAAACATAAAAGGCATTCCCTTCTCAATAGGTTTTGCATATTTTTATGGTTGTGTTGAAAACCACTATAAAACACTTTGGCCCTGTAAAGAGATTAGATTCATATTTCAGATTAAGAATGTGATTGAATAGGAAT
>ML779130.1:362198-384035 GCA_009831015.1 Picea engelmannii
GATGGGAAAAATGATCTTATTGTCCAATCATCAATTTCCATGATTGTCAAGACTGAAGATATATGCCCTGAATATCCCCAAAATCTGCCCAAAAAAATCCATGAAATCTGCCTATAACATCCTTGAAATCTGTTCGTAACGTCTCTGAAATATGTTGGGAACGTCTTGGGGACGGCCAGCAAATCCCCGAGTCCCCAATGAAGTCCCCAACAATTTGGGTAAGTTTCCTAAGGGTCCCCAAGTCCCCGGTACGTGGGAACGGCGGGTACGTGGGTTTTTTTGGGGGGAACGGGTCCCCGTGCAACATAGCTTAACAGTAACACAAATGTTACAGATGCACAACCGTCAAGTTTCTGAAGCATATTCTAGCGTGTTTGATTGGGGACATTGTATTTGATTCACAAACTGCTGGGAATTAAGACAGTTCCATGGAGGAATATGTTTCCACAGAAATTCATGTATGTTAAACTGATAGTGATTATTAGTTCTATCAGGATTGAAGGTCCCGGATGGTCAACTTATTAGCCATCAATTTTGAAGGGTATCTTGTGGATTCAATGTGTTCTGTCACATTTCTTTTGATTTTGCGAATTAACAGTTGTTGAGAAGTTTGATGTTTTCATTAAACATCAAACACTATTCTTCTATGGTCTACAAGTTATGAAGGATGATGAAGGTTACAGTTCTATGGTTTACATTCTATCATGGTATTTGGATACTACAGTTTGATGGTTCATTGCCAGCAATTTTGATCAATAAAAATAGTCTGGGTAGACCTTCTGTACTGAAGAGATTTTCACTTTGAGCTATGGCTGACTATACAAAATTTTATCCACATGGGCTTTAAGTTTTAAAAAACATTCAAGTTTATGGAAACAAAACATGGATGCCTGCTTCTAAAGCATTTACAGGATTAATCATTTCGAATTTGATCACTCGGGAAGCTTATAGTAAAAGGGAATTTGAAGGTCTAATCAGATGCACAAACTGTCCGCAAGTAGAGGAGTTCAAATATCTTTTAAGAAACTGCCAGTTGGCTCAAAGGTTCCAGGATGGGTTAATTGGATCTTGAGCCAGAAAGTTGAGTTGACAGATATAATGGAGAAAGTTAGCAGATAAAATGGAGATTAGTCCGAGACAGAGAAGTCATTAAAATTTCTCAAGACTCTTATGTGGCACTGGTCCAGCTTTGATTTGCTGGTATTTCTGGCTGGAAAGGGGTAGAAGGTTTTCTTAAAAGGCGACCATGGATTAGTATTAAGGCGACCATGAATTAAATATTGATGGAAAGAGGATATGACAATGATCCTGATATATGAAAGGAGAAGGATGACTTATCACGGGATTGTAGTTTATCAATGCCCTGGCCCTAGCTCTTATTGCTAAGGATGAGATCAAGATACGCTATGAGAACCCTTAAGGAAAATGGAAACCCCTTCCGGTGGAGGTTAGGAAACTTAATTTCGATGAAGCCTTCAAAAAACAAACCGGGAGAGCCATGTGTGAAAGGATGATTAAGAATCAAAGGGGGAGGGGCAGTTTTATTTTTTGTTTAACCCGAATCAATGTTCAAATAATTTATCAGTGGCTGAAGGCCTCTTGACAGGACTTGGGTTAGGAATAATGCAGCTCCTAACCAGACAACTGAGCTCTAAAATCCGGGGTCGAAGACATAAGGTAGCTAACGGGGTCTTCTGATGAGATTCGGTTTACGCATAGAAGATGATCCAGAAATAGGGCAACTAATAAGCTTACCACTTTCGCTATCGAACTCCCAAATGTGGAAGAGTAGATATGGGCCAATTATTTCCATCCTATATGGAATCAAGAATAGAAACACTGAATTCGAATTTTAGAAAGGATATGAAAGTTGATAATTGGGTATAGAAAAGCGATAAGACATCAACAGATAGAAACTATCAGAAGCAATCCATAATCCACCAATATCACAATGATGATTCCTGCAGGTAAAGAGACAGGAGGGCTAAATAGGAATCATTGGTGGAGAGAAAGGACAGAAACGGTCTTTTGACGAACAGATTAGACATAGGGGAGATATTCCACAAAAGCGGGATAAAAAATGGATTAGGGGAAGAAGAGATGGTGAGCCAGTGGGACGAGATGGGAAACTGGCGTCAAGCTCATTCCTGGTGGGGACAGAAGATGAGGTATCCTAAGTCCTTCAAGTAGTTTTAAACCAGCTTTCCTTTTAGCTTCGTTTTGTTCATTTTGTAGTGATAGTTTTCAGATTAGATGGGAAAAAGTCAGAGAGAGGAAAGATCTGGATTAAGGGCAATCGCTGTGGAAGGAAACGAAGGGAAATCACTGATAGACTGGAGGACGAACAGAAGGAATGAGAATGGACTGTCAAAATTGTGCAAGATTTTTGGGAGGATCTTGAGGTGTTGACGACACGTGGAGAGGAATGAAGGAAAGCAGTGGCGGATATCATCAGGAAGATATAAGATACAGTGGATCAAGGATCCAGACACTACCTATGAGACGGGAGCAATATGCAGGTAAGCAGAAAACATCTTTGGTGACACCCTAGAAAGCCTTCAACTTGGCAAAAGAACTTAATCTAGATTCTAGGCCATGACAATGGAGAGGGGTTTGATGTACTACTGAAATTTTAGACGCTATGAAGTCCTCTTGCTGGTATTTTTTAGAAACTCTGATGTATTGTTTAAAGTCCATCAGTTTGAAGCACCTTTGCCAGGCCTTCATGTAACTCTGAATTTGTCTTGCTGCATTTTAATGGAGTATATAGTGCCCATCATAAGGGAAAAAGCAGAGCTCATTGGACATCTTTTGAAAATCTCTAATTTAATATTATTAGTGTACTCTTAGAGGAAGTCTCTAATTTAATATTACTGATGGCCAGCTCAAAGCTAAGAAATTATCAGAAATGCTGGAAATTTTGTAGTATGTGTAACCATTTGGAATTTGGCCTCATAATACAGTTATTTGTACCTATCAAAAAGAAAAAAATAAGTTTATGGATTTGCAAATATCAAACTCATAAGGCTATTTACTCACAAGTTTGGAGATATTTTAAAGGTAATTGCCTTCTAAGTTTACAAATTATCAGGCTGAGAGAAGATGTTCTTATATATTTCCATTGGTCGCAGTCTAATAAGGTGTACTACTGATTCTAGGGTTATCTAAAGTGTGGTGTTGGAGTTGAATTGATGGAAGGCATTAAGATAAGCCATCTTTTTGAATGGCATGGCCACTCTCACGATGTGTCCCCTATGCATGAAGTTTCAATAATTTGAGTTACCTCTACTTCAAGCTCAGGTTCTGGTGAAGCAGCCCCTGAATCTGCAGATGAATGAGTATATCTTTGTGGAGAATGGATAACAGAATCAATATCTACTTTGAGCAGCTCTGAGAGAGAATTGGACTTCAGAGGCCTCTTTGTCTCCAGATGTTGCAAGGAAGCAGCCTTGGTTCTGGAAGTTCTCCAATCAGGAACAATGATCTTTGACAACGTTAACCTATCTTCTGCCAACTGATGCCTTGAGGATACTAGTCTGGAGTTTTTCTGAATCCCAATGGAGGTCGAGGTTACTTCCATTCCTGTTTTCACTTCAGATTCCACTTCAAGATCACCATTGTATGCAGCACTATCATTATTAACATTTATTGCTCCGTCCTCTTCCTCTTCCCACAGGCCCTGCTGCCATTTCTAATCATCAGGAACCAGCTTAATGAGATAAGTTTTCAGATCTATTAATTCCTATAGCTCATAAGAAAAAGAACAAAGCTGTTTGATCTTACACTGGCATTCCCTCCAGATAATGCTTCTGGTTCATCATCTATAATCCTGCTACTTTTGGATGCATACCTGAGTATAAATGCCAAACCCAGCATGAGGATTAGGAAAGGCTCCTGAAAGAATTCAAATATTTCATCCCTTAGTTTTTCAAACAGTCACACCAAGCTGAAGCCCAGTCACTATGCATTCCAATAGCTTTTGGCTCTAGTTTGCAAGCATTCTACAAATAATTTTGGGATCTTCCACAATTAGTACCAGAATCATACAATTCCTATAATTAATCTCCCACTGATGTAATAAAATTTCTCAAGAAAAGTCTTCAGCATATCCTAGGACCATATTTGTATCTCATTGAGACATGGACACATTTATAGTGAAACCCACATTTGATAGATCTTCTAAAAATAGTAAAATCCTAAATAGAAATGAGGTTGTGCCTGAGGGGCATTGAATTCCAGGAAAGTAAGGAGTTGAGAAAATAAGTAAATGCAAACAACAAGGGGATAGTTAAAGCATACAACGAAATAGCTATAATGGCTACCATAGAAGAGCTTCAGAAGAAAAAATTAAAATATTGGAATAGAGAACAAAATATATGAGAATCAGCAAACTTCATCTTGAAATTACTTGATCATGTAGAAATACTTATTCATGAAATTTCTCAAAATAACATTGAAATGAAGTATGACTTTGCCGAAATGATTTTGTAATCAAGGAACAAAGACCTAATTGGGCAAGTTTGATAAATTATTCCTGTTGTTCAGTTTTTTACATTGCAAATGCAATCCCAGGACCCAACCAATATCAGACATTATGTTTTCTGCTACCAGATGGTCAATGTGTATTATTTGATTCTTTGAGCAAAAAAATTTGATGATGACCAGATTCCAACCATGGCTGGAACAAAACGATCTGCTACCCATAAGTTTTGAGGCAACAGAAACTGTTTTTAACACTATTAGGAGAAAAAAGCCTCTAGGAAAGTTATGCCTTCAAACCATTATGAGAGAAAAGAAACTGCTCTGCAGCCCAGCATAAAGTGATAAGTTTTCCAACTCATTAGAATTCAGGAGATCCTGCTGGCACAACTATGTCTTCCAATACTATTTATGGACACATTTGTATGACAATGGTTTATTTGGTATTAGTGCGTAGTTTTAATGCTTTTGAGCAATTAGTTAGAGAAATATTATAAAAAATCATAACAAAATATGAATATGGATTGCTATGCATCATTACATTGGAGATGCTTCTCCACTGCCAACTGAAATTCCATATACAGATGTAAAACCTGCACTCCTGGGTGGAACAGGTCCAAATTTTACAGACTGGGGTATCGATCGACTGAGCTCCTGTCTTGGTGTCATGGGCGGCTCTGCAATGGGCATCAAGGGCTGTATTCCCTTCTTGCTCATACAAGGATCAAAATTGAGCCAATCCTTATAATAGCGCGCATAAAGTCTTGTATTTTCATCCAAGGACCCCTGATAAACCTTCTCCAGCTGTTTCAATCTCTGGGCCCGTTCTGGGCTCAAGGTGGAACTGGACAGTAAGGACTCATTAAAATCATATTCATCTGCGGGGAAAGAGGCTTGGGTAGACTCAGGCAGCACCTCTGAAAGAACCCTATGCCTCTCTTCTGTGTACCATCCAACGATGGAGCCAAGATGAGGAAGGAAGAGGCTCTCCCACAGCTCTGGTGCAAAATCAATTCTAGAAAACAGAGGATCTGCAAGAAACATATCCAAGATATGAACAACAGCATTTATATCGTTGTTCTTTATTTTCCAAAGCAAGGCCAGATTGAGATGAGCCCAGGCAGACAGATAGGAATTAGGAACACCTGCAGCAGGGAAAATGTCAAGGAGATTTAATTTTCAGCAAGCCTAGAAACCATGGTGGATTCCTAGAATTCTTATAATATCAATCATAAATATTTGGCCAACCTTTTTAAAAAACAGAGCAGCATGGAGCTTTAATTTTCTCGCAAGCTCGGAAACTTTGGCGAATTTTTATAATTCTTAGAACATGAATTATAAATATTTACTATTTAGTCAAACTTTTGAAAAAAAATTGAAAGATTTAAAAAAAATTCGCATAAAATAATTTCATCTTATAGAAATTTGGGGAATATTCATTTTGAATTACTAATCTTTTGGAAAAAAAAAATGGAAAAATTACCCAAACGACCAATATTAACCCCCAAAAAGTTCTGACCTGCAGTGGTTTGCCTTTCTCTTTGCCTTGTATCCAACAAAGCGCAAACCTGCAGCATCTTCTCTGCATATTCTAATCGGGCTGCCTTGGTTTCCGTATTGGATGTACTTATGGCCTCTTCTAAAGCATCAATTCCCCAGTCCAAATTGGCCAAAACAGCTTGCTCCGCATACGCTACTACTTGGCTAAGCTCCGGATCTCCTTCGCCTGATCCTGATGCTGCTAACCTCTCTGCACATTGCTCTTTGTGTTGAAGCCTTTCTTCTCTGTTTATCAACCTGTCTTGTGTGAAACTCCCTATTGTCAACCTCAAAAATCTTCCAACGTTACCATTGTCCATAATGGTCTTACTGGCCATTAGGTGTTAATACAAGTTTTTGTTGCAGCAGCTATAACAAAACAATACACCATCACTCTCAGTCAGTCAGTATTATACACATCCTGAGTCCTGAGCCCAATTTCCAAGTTTTGTTTTCAGACCTTGGAATGTCTGGGAAGCATGAACATCATGCAGGTTTTTGATTTGGTTTGGGTTGCTCTACCACATGATTTGATTTGTTATATCTGCTTTTCATTAACTATAATTTTAATGTATTGCGCTTTTCTGGGTCTGTGTAGGAATACAGAATGCAATGAATGCCATAATGAAATCACGAGCAGTATGTGGGGAGTTACATCCTCATGTTCGGTGAGTAACCTGGTGCAAAATTAATTGTCCCTGAATTCAATTCAGTGAAACCTTGTGACCCCATTCAATGCCATGCCCTGTCCATCTTTGATGATTAATTTAAATTACAACAGTCACAATGGACGACAGTAATCAAAACTCAAAACTGAACTCTTCCTGACCCCTTTCCAATTCATATCCTTCTATTCTTGAGATCACTTGTCATTTATAAAGATAACAAATATTATAAAGTGTCAAAAGAAGGGATAAATTTTCAATAATCCATTGATGTTCTCACTTTCAATGCTTGCTTGGTTCATTAATGAGTATTGGTTCATCATACAATACTTATCTTTGGCATCCGAAGACTAAAATCATCTCTATTCTAGTTAGCTTTTATCTATTCCTGGATATGGTGTACCCTTCCACAACATTAAATCTATCACATAGCTCACACCTAGATAAATATCCTACCTCCATATTGATGTATGCACTTTGTGTGTCACTTAATGAAAGCTTCTCAAAGAAGCTTAGACACCTCATCTTTGTGAATTATCACTCGAATTCATGTGTTATGAGTATTGTTGATTATTGTCAATATGAGATTTGACATCACAATTAGTTTACATACTTTATGTTTTTGAATCACACACTCGCCATAATGTCATTTCCTTTGTTATCTTTGTCTTCGACACTTACCATAATGTCACTTCCTTTGTTGTTTTTGTCTCCACTCTTCGCTCTGTAAAAAGACAAAACAATAAGTCATAGGTTATGGATGTAGATTGTAATGGCACTGGGAGCGTATTAGTAAGATTAATGACAAATGAGTTGTTGCACGTCAATTTTGAAGAGCAAACAATAACCATTGAACAAACCTAGGGAAATCAAGTCATCTCTCTTTTTTCGTGTTCACATATTTCATCTCACTAATAGTATCAAACATGTTGATTCATAGTTATTTTATTGTATTCATAATGTTATGTGTTTGTCAGTTAAAATTCATAACATGGTTATAGATTTGGTATCTAATATGATTATTATTTTAGCATATTGGTGGGCCTCTCAACCATATAGTATGTAATTCATGGCATCCCCACTAATACAATAGATAATGGGAACAAAACACATAACTAAAAATTGAATGTAAATCTCTTAACAATCCAACCTTGTACAAGTTTGGTCAATGCATAGTTTTTCTTTGTTTCACATAAAACTATTTAATGATTATGTTTGGGATTAAAACCTCTATTAAGCTTGATAAAATTTTCCAACTTGCATGTTCTTGATTAAGTTTAGATACGAAATTGTAGAAAATGAACCTTGTCAAGATCACAAAACCTAAAATTGGGATTACAACAATGAAAATTGTGATTATGTCCATTCAATTTATAGCATCATCAAATCCTCACTCCTTTGTTCTCCAAAATGATCATTCCCCCTTTCTCGATTTCATGCACATGTATCTATCGTGCTCTTTCACTTTCTTCTTCTTGTTTCTAGCAACAATGACATCAGTGTGACAATACTTTACAAATATTTTGAGAATGCACGATGGTTCTCTTTCCCCCTTCCTCATCCCAAGCCCAAGATCAAGGAAACATATCCTTTATAACATTAATGCTTGAAATAACATTTTTGAAGTTGGGTGGGATTCTTAAGAAAGTTAGGGAGAAGGTAACATAATTTTTATTATCATCAAACTTATGCATTAGGGATTATGCTCTAACATCCCACTCTTTCATGCATTTTCACATGGTTTGAGAGATAAAGTGAACAATCAATAGCTTCAATAAAAATAACATACTCGGTGGTCTTGATGAGTAATTTCCTTTAGTTTTGTGTTTCTATGGAGCTTGGCATATTAACCTAAATAATAAACAATGGGTGTAGCCGTGTTAGATTGTCATGTTGCTAGAGGCTTATAAAGCAAGTAAGGTATCTTCATTACTTTTATAGTGTTTTGATAGAATTATCACCCTTCAACAAAGGCTTCAAGATCTACTACAATTTCTTAGTTTCTAATGAGATCTAGAATGAACATGACTCCCATGGTTAAGCAATATTGGGGTTCGTTGAAAATATGAATATAAGTTGCAATGTTCATGCATTATATGGATACATAGATTACATCCTCTCTTCTATGGGTGTTCATAAAATGTTTGATTTTGTGATTGTGTCTAAAGTTGTATATTGTCATTTTTAACACTTTGAAATTCCTTCAAAGAAAACGTGATTCAATGGTTATAATTTTTTATTATTATTAATGTATATATAACACATCAAAAGGTTATATTTGAAATTACAAAGTGTGCTTATTATTACTTTCTATTGAAATTTCAACTTATCTATCTAGTTGTTAGTTAAATTTTAACATTTTAAATAATTGGAAGGGAAATATTATTTTTAGAATATTTTTTTTTTGAAGTATGTACCTAGTTTACTCTTGTCAATTGATGTACAACTACTTTTTTCAACTTTTCATCATGGAAGGGTTGAATGAATATATAGCCTTCAACTTGAAATTAAGAATAGTCCTTCAAATTTGATCATTGATGGAGGATAATGGGCCATGGCAACCAATAAGCATTGCATGTATATGATAATTAGCACTCAAAAATATTTGTTTTCCGTGGAAATTTTGTTTAAAATTTTACCTTCTCGTTCGTTATAATAATTCAAATTTTGTAAGGTTTTGGTTCATTTTAACTCAATACAAAATTTCAAAAAAACATAGTGATAGGAACTATGTACATGGTATTTCAAGTTTTGGTTTTGAGTCCATTTTTTGGGTGACACTTCCCCCAATTATGTTAAAAGAAATTTGCATCATCTCACTTCAATGAAATTGTTATTTTTAATGCAAAATATCATTCAAACTTTGACCTTCTCATCATAACAAATCAAGTTTTGTAGGGGGGTTGGTCCATTCTAACTTAACCTAGAACATTAAATAGTTCAAACAAAACACGAAATTGGTCGGAACTCTAACCATGGTATTTTTTCAAAGTTATGTTTTCGAGTGCATTTTTAGGTGATGCCTCCCAAACTACCTTAAAAGAAGATTGACACCATCTCACTTCAATGAAATCGTTATTTTTAGTGCAAAATTATGTTTAAAAATGGACCTTCTCATCATAATAGTTTAAGTTTTATAAGGGTTTTGGCCCATTCTAACTCAACCCAAAACATTAGACAATCCCCAAAAAACAAAAAATTGATGGGAACTGTAACCTTAGTATTTTGTCATTTTTATTTTTTTTTGAAGTGCATTTTTAGGAGATGCCTTCCCGAACTACCTTAGAAGAAAATTCACATCTTGTCACTTCAATGAAATTAGCATTTTTAGTGCAATAGCATATTTAAAATTTGACCTTTTCATCATAATAGTTTAGGTTTCATAGGGGTTTTGGCCCATTCTAACTCAACCCAAAACTTTAGACAATCCCCACAAAAACATGAAATTGATGGGAACTCTAACCTTGGTATTTTGTCAGATTTTCTTTTTCAAGTGAAATTTTAGGTGATGCCATCCCCAACTACCTTAGAAGAAGATTCATGCCATCTCACTTCGATGAAATTGTTATTTTAGTGCAAAATCCTATGTAAACTTCAACCTTCTCGATATAATAGTTCAAGTTTCATAGGGGTTTTGGTGCATTCTAAATTGAACCAAAATGTTAGACAATCCTAAAAAAACACGAAATTGATAGGAACTCTAACCTTTTCCATATTTCCATTTTTGGGTGCATTTATAAGTGACACCTTCCCTAGCTACCTTGGAACAAGATCCACATCAACTCATTTCAATGAAATTGTTATTTTTATAGAAAAGTTATAGTTTAAAATTTGACCTTCTCATCATAATAGTTCAAG
Organism: Picea engelmannii; assembly: GCA_009831015.1. Classification (NCBI taxonomy): domain Eukaryota; kingdom Viridiplantae; phylum Streptophyta; class Pinopsida; order Pinales; family Pinaceae; genus Picea; species Picea engelmannii. Next base: position 372,740 of record ML779130.1, read on the forward strand.
TTTCATAGGAGTTTTGACCCATTCTAACTCGACCCAAAATGTTAGACAATTCCAAAAAATCACGAAATTAACGGGAACTCCAACCTTGGTATTTTGTCATATTTTTTTTTTATTTCTAGTGCATTTTTAGGTGACATGTTCCCTGATTGTTGATGTTTTATGATTCTCAGATCTGATAGTTATTTCCTTATGATTAATAACAAGATTCACTTTCATATGATAGTTATCATAGAATAACTATACACTGGAAATCTAAAATATAGCAATGCAATGGAAATAACAAGATCTATAAATATTAACCATGCACAATAGACACAAGAACACACGAGTTTATCCTGGAAAACCCAACCTTGGGAGAAAACCTAGCAACCTTTCTATAGAAGAATTATGTCCAAGATATTACCAGTACATCACCTTCAATAGCCAAAATACCATATAGAGAAGATCCTCCCCAAGGTTAGCATCACCAAGATCTAGCGCCTCAATAAGATGACCAAGAGAAATAAAGAATATACTTCCCAAGTGTGGCGCACTCATCAAGATACCAGAAACCCAAAAATATTTGAAATTACCAAAATTGCAACTGCAACTGCCTTGTGCACACTGCAGAAGGAGTTGTCTGGTTGTCCAAATGAAATGATCCAATCTTGTATTTATACTAATCTGGGCGTTTGTTTGGGGCCAACTTCTTATTCTGGATCTTCAAATTACTTTATTATTTTATGCCTTTTACTGGTGGGGTCGACTTCTCTTCCTAGGTCTTCAATTTCTTCCTAGGGCTTCTGTAATGGTGTAGATGGGTCTTCTTGTAGTTTCTTGTGGAGAATGACTTGCTCAAAGTTGCAAATCTTCAACACTCCCTCTCAACGAGGGAGGCATTCTCCATACTTGGATTTCTTCTATCATAGAAAGGTTGTCTTCATGAACCATGTTGATGATCAATCTCCATATAAATGTGTCTAGCACCTCGGGTCTCAATGAATACCACACATGGACCATTCACTTTCACAAGTACACCCTTTTGAGTGAATATCACCACAGGTAAATCCCTGTGAGTGAATATGTCATTCTTCATTGGTTAAACCACCAATCTTGGGAGAGTGACATCCAATGTTATTTGACACGTGGAAGCACCTCAAGTCCACAGGTAAACCCCTGTAAGTAAGGACTACGTCTGGGCCACAGGTACACCCCTGTGAATATATGTTTGATGTTGCAAATCATCAACACTCCCTCTCAGCGAGGAAGACATTATGCATCATGGATCATACTTGGCCACTCATCAGAGTAAATCTCTGTGAATGAGCTCATGATTCTCTTAAGGTCACATAGACCTATCTGGGTCACACATACCTATCCTAGATCACACATACCTATGTAAGGTCACATAGACTTGTCTGGGTCACACATACTTATTTGGGTCACACATACCCATCCTGGGAGAATGTCTCTAGGGTCACACAAACCCATCTGATGCTACTAGAATGTCAACAATTTGCTTGTCTGTGTGCTGGAATCTGACTGCTCCACATGCACCATGTCTCGGATGAAGTCCTGCGAGAAGCCTCTAAAACTGCATTGTTTCACAACTCTCATCACTAGCTGCGATATACTCTACCTCTATTGTATTGAGTGCTACATAATTCCGCTTCCCGTTAAGCTAAGAAGCATGGCTATTCCGATGTAACACCCACTAGTGCTCTTTCTGTCTATCGCACTTCCTCCCTGGTCAAAATCTGTATATCTTTGTGGCTTCACCCAATCATCTAAGACATATCATGTCCAAATGTACAACACAAGCGCATGCTTTTCTGCAACCCAATGGTAGTGTCTCGACTCTACCATAAACTGACTCAAGTTGCAAAGCAAGTATCTAGCGTGGTGTTAACCAGGGACATCAAGGATTCATCATATCAAATCTCATCAGTATCCCCTGAATGAGGAATATCTCATATGATATCATCACACCTCTAATCCAAAGAGTACATCCGACCAAGATCCTACATCTTGAACTCTAAGGCCAACTCCCTATGTCACTGGAGTAAGTCATGTTGTCCAGTCTACCTCACTGGCTACTCCCTCTGTGACTAAGACAAAATCCATACCCAGCCCTCCTGACTGGATGCCTCATTTGTCATTGTAGCAATATCTATTGAAATAAGTGTATCCTCCCATGAGATATCACATCTCTTTGAAGCCTCCTCAAATCATTACATTTTTCAGTCAGCCCTGGAAGATGTCTCTCTCTCACTTGGATCTAAGGGGGAACTCCCTCTAAATGATTGGCTCTCCCTCTAAGCCAACTGACTCTCTCTGATATCAGGCTCACTCTAAGTCTGCATCATTCTTGGTTAAAACCAAGCTCATAAAGTATCCATCGATCCTAGAGTACCATGATCCCTCTGAAACATGACTCCCTCTGAGTTTGTATAATTGTTGGAGCCATCTGCTCCCTCTGATCTCCTCTGAAGTCTGATCTCCAATTAACTGTCCTGGGAGGTTTATCCTCCCTACTGGATCCTAAGGGTTTACTCCCTCTGAACTTTGGCTCCCTCTAAGTTGGTACTTGGTGGGGCCACATGTCTCACCACTAGAGGAGCCACATGCTCCTTCTCATAACTGGAAGGTTTGGAATCAATGATGTGACTCCATGTAACTTGAGAATCTCTAAGGTAGTTTTCTCTCCCTGAAAGTATCACGGGGAGTTGCATGCCATATTGCATCATGAAAGGTATCATGAAACCATGTTGGCCTCTTCCTCCTCACTGCAACATCTCTAAGTAGATCCACTTACCTAGCTGACTCTACTAACTCTTCCTGATGATATGAAGAGTGAACAACTAGACTAAATGGATCTATATGGTTGTTGGCACAAGGGCAGACCTAGGGTTCAATGCAACAACGATGCACCAAAAACTCCCTAACTACTGGCCCTTTCGGCAACACCTGCGAAGCATATGAAGTCTCACCTGAGGTAGAGGTAGGGTTGGTTGCAAGACTCAAGTGTCTGCAACCTTAGCTGGGACACGGATATGTGATTATAACACTTAATAAAGAACTTAGCACCGTCAGTTCCTTAATATGTAATCACTATTCACTTCACTGATAAAATAGAGCTTCGCATCATTCACACTAATCTATAGTATTCAAGCACTCAGCATATACAAATGGATCAGAATGAACATATCAGACACTAAGCATGACCATCTAGATCAGATCTAACATTCTCGCATATCATAAGCACAAAGAAAAAGTAGATATATCTAAACATATCAAAGCACTTAGCAAATAACATGTGAACACATCAAGACAAAGCACAAAGCACATAACACAGTGTTTGCGTGGTTCACCCCCACCCTGGGGCTACGTCCACCAAATCTTCTTCTTTATTGTCTTCATTCAATTGGTTACATGCACAAAGCCATCAAAACCCTTACTCTGCACAGGACAGAAGATCTGCGCAGCTCGCTAGATCCTTCTTCCTTGTGCTACAACACTAAGCTCTCCATGATATATTACAAGGATTTGCACTTAGCTCTGCAAGTCTCTTACAGTCATGCACAAATCACTTACAGACTCTACTCGCACTTAGCATACATTCACATCACATAGATGCACTATTTGCCTCTTCTTACATTATCTATCCTTCTATTTATACATACAAAATAGGCCTAAACATGGGTAAACCCATGGGCCGACATCCCATTCCCGTTACATATTCCCCAAAACCCAAAAAGAGGCCCAAAAGGGGGCCAAGATCCCATGATCTCTGCTTTGTCTTGTGATCCTCCTTCGACAGGCTGTCGAAGTCTCAAAATAGGTCAACATGACCAAGAAAATCCCAAAACTTGGTCGAGGGCCAACAGGCCCCCAACACTCACCTGTGACTCATCCCAAGTCACTCTGGTCTGATCAGTTCGGCTTTGAATGCCTCGAGCTTGGCCTGAGCTGCTTTGACTTGTTTCTTTGTTGTGGCCTCTTGTTCGGTGAACTCCTCGATTACTGTGTCGTTCACTGGCCCTTCTAGGCATTGTTCTGTTGCAATGATGACCTGTTCTAACTCTGCTCCTCGACTTTCAACTTCTATAAACAACTGCCATGCCTTATCTTTCACAAGTTGAAATTGTTGAGTGACTTCCATCACTTTTCTTTGAAGCATACATATCTGCTGCTGAGTTGTGTGTTGTTATTGAGACCTCTTCATCCTTTCTATAGCCGACAGGGCCTTCAGTTGCGCCTGTAGTGTATCTGTGTGTTGCTTCGCTTCCTGGAGCTGCGACTCCAGTGTCTGTAACTCTGGGTTCTCAATGAAGTTCTCGTATGTCTGAGCGCTTTGGTTACTCAGCTACTTGCACTCCAAAGAAAGAGCTTTTAATCCGTCAACTGCGCTGCGGGCAGTTGCTTCTCGTTGGTCCCTTACGTCTTGAGGAGTCTCGGGCAGAGTGCAGAGTTCCAATTCTGCTATGCATTGTTGGAGCTGCTGGATTACTTCTTCGAGTTGCGCCACCTGTTGTGGAACTCTCTCTTCGACCTTTACTTCAATGATTGTCATAGAGAGAAGTGCTCTGTGAACCATTTCCTTAACTTTGAGTTGTTCGATGAGCAATTGTTCCTTGCTTTGCTATAATTGTGCTTTTTCTTCATCCCACTGCGCTTGCAGAGCAAGCTTTCCCTGTTCTGCGAAACTGCGTTGTTCCTCAAGGTCTTTTTGTACTTGTGCTAAAGCATGGGTGGCTTGTGTTGTCTCTTCTTGAGCTCGTCGAAGGTGAGCTTCGACTGTATCAGCAATGTGATGTAGTTGCACGGGCTCATCATTGTTCTGATGTTCCTACTGACAGAGGCATAGTGGAAACCGCGCAGTTGGACTATACTGCTTGTTGCACCCTTTGGAGCTCGTCCTTAATTCGACTGAACACCTCCTCCTGCTTAGCTTCTTGCTTCTCTGCAATCTCCAGTGAAGCATCGTTCAATGCTACGACGATGAAGTCGAAGTCGTATGAGGTGAGGGTGGTCTCAAATTTGGTCTTGGTTGATTTCATTTTCTTCCTTGAAGAAGGTTTCATAGGGGAAACCTTCCTTTTCTTCGAGGGGTCCTCCTCGTCTCTAGGCGATGTAACCTCGCCTTTCCTCTGTTCAAATTTTGCGCCATCTATCTCTCTGCCATCTCCTCCTTGATCTGCTGAGATGGAAGCAGTCTTCACGGATGCGTTGTCTAAATCATGTACCTCTTCGGTCTTCTTTGTGTTGCTAGGTTCAGGTATATCCGTCACAGTTTCTGGACTGTCAACATCAGAAATCTCCACAAGGTTCGTTGGAACAAGGAGGTCCATCGACCATTCCTTGGTAATCTCTTCCAAGTCATCCTCCGTCAACTTGGAGTACGACTGCAGTTGTTGTTTATGCTCATCAACATGCGATGTGATATAGATAAAATGGTGGTCTGCAATGAAATTCATCAAGGGCCTAAACCTGTGGAGAGTGTTTGGGGTTATATGAGGCGCAGACTAGATGGCTACCTTCAACTGGTTGTAATAAGTGTGGAAGATGACATTTGATTTCCACTGCTTGTTCATGTCATTTGAGTACCATAGTGTACTGAACTTCGTGGCCAGAGGTTCAAACGACTCGATGTCTGGGAAGGTCGCACCTTCTGGCATCTCCCATGTGATAAAAACGATCAAGATGAGAAGCCAACTGAAGTGGAACTCATATCCTTGATCTTGCACTTCCCTGCAGTCCAATTCCAGCTGGTTTACGAGGTACTTCACCCAATTCATTTGTAGGCCCTCCGCGCACTTCCCTACGAGGTCGACTAAAAATCCAGTCACTTGGGTGGGTCGGTTCTTGCGAACTAACTTCCATGCGATCAATTGACAGGCTAGGTGCACTGCGCTGCTCTGGATAGAGGCTACCTTGTAGCCTTGCGTTCCCTTCTCGACATCTTCATAGGTATCTTTAAGCTTTTGTGCAAGAGCACGATCCATGGTCTTCCCAGGATAGAAATCTTGTGGGTCAGGGTCTTGCATGCTCAACCCGGTGATCCGATTAATCAACGTCGGATCCACTATGATGCGACAATTCAACCAGAAGTATCTGCCATGGTGGCAGGACAACAACAAGTTGACACATGCGTTCACTTCTTGGTGTCTCCCGAAGTGAGGAATCTTCATGACATTGAGCAGTGTGGACTACATGAGGTTCATGGTCCATGACTGGGGTACGATCTTCGAGTTCTTTCCCTTGGTTCTGGTCAGATACTTGTGCGGGGTGAGCATGTTGTACACATTCCTGTCGCCGAGGTTGAAGTCGCTAAAATTCAATGTTGTGATCTTATCTTGGTCTGCGCATACTGTGTGTATCCCCTTTCTGAGGTATGCAGTGACCAATTCATATTCAAAGTCTCTGGGCACACTATCTCAGTTTATCGTGCCACTCAGAGGTGGTAGATAGGCAGGTAGAATGCTCAGAATCAGCTTAGCATTTGCTAAGTCATCCTTGTTCTTAGTTCACCTTTCACGGGACGGTCCAGCTCTGTGGGCAGTGGACGAAGAGGTTTATAGTCCTCTCGTTGAAGATGCTTGTACACCTGTAGACACTCCTCTCTCCGACATGACTCTTTCAGTCATCAAGTTGATCAAAACTTCTTCAGCAACTTTCTCTGCAACGTTTAATGCTTCTGACATACGCACTCGGGGTGAACAATTCACAGGTTCGGAGAGAAACTTAGACACGGTAACGAGATAGAGAGTGAGAGAAAAATGATCACTATATAAACTTGGCTTAGTCTGTGGGCTCGAATTCTCAATTAGCAAAAGTGTTCTCGGTGCATGGCGCAATGGGATAAATAGGTAACTCAACAACGATTCACTTACAACGGGTATGAGCCTTCATTTAACTCTTGTTCGATCCGTTATGGCTCGTCCCAACGGTCTGATGACGAACCTTTATTTCTCTTATACTCGTTCGAAGCGGGAGTTGAACGGATATATCAGCCCCAACGACTATATTGCTTTGTCCTGGCGAAGTGCCATGTGTCGCTATTTTGATATCCCGGCTCCAATTCTGCAAATTTTCTTTCTGCAAAGTTCCTTCTGGAACCTTCTGCAACTTAGCTCTCTTCTTACTTTGCTTCCTAGCCTTCTTTCGAGTGAGCTTCATCTCGGTAGTTTTTTTTCCATTCTGATTCTTATCTTCTTTTAACATAGTCACTACGCGTTGTTGAGATTCTTTCCTAGGACTCAGGGGTAATGCCTCTTCTTTATCCGGGATAGGTACTTCAATCTTTTGTGGGTCTTCTAGTGTTCTTGCAGCTTCGACATCAGGGTCTCTAGTGTCAAATAGCTTCGATCTGTTCTCCTGTTCTTCAATCAAATATGCGATCCTTCTAGTCATGAAATCTTTTAACTCTTGTTTCTTCTTCTCTAAGACCTTTTCTTCTTTTCGACTGGCTTGATCTCTATCAATCCAAGGTTTTTCTATTAACATGGTAAACGGGGTGTTGTCTTCAACAAATTTAATAATCTCAACATATTCCTCTGTCGAAGTTCCATTGACGGTCATAGGTATCAGAGCGATCCTTCCACACATGTTTACCAGTTTTCCTCTGAATAACCCTATTCCTCCTAATGAAGTGATCATAACAAGTCTTTCTATAGCTTCCCAATTTCTCTCTGTCACGATATTCACCTGTGTTTCCTCATCTAGGGCACAGTCAATGTTGAAGTCCCATATTCTTTCTTCAAGGCACTCTGTGTCTTTAAAAATATCTGATAGTCTAACATGTCGATGGTCATCCAAGGTGTCTTTCATCTGTAGTAATACCTTCTCTGATTCTTTATGGGGTTCTCTTGTAGCCTTAGTTTCTGGATCTATCTTAGGGTTTTCTTGTCTTATGTTCATATTTTCAATCTTAGCAATCATTCTAGGGCAATCCAATACTTCATGGTCTAGAGATTTACAACAGAGGCAACTAGGTCTTCTACCAGGGCATTCCTTAGCTAGATGTCCTGGTCTTCTGCAACTGTAACAGAGGGTTAATCCTCTCTTTCTTTTAAATGATCCCCAACCTCTTCTGTACTGCGCACTAGGATCATAGGAGCTAACCTGCAATAAATTATTTCTAGGATCTTGCATCCATTCATTAGTCCAAACATTCTTTCTATGCATATGTATAACATATCTTTCACTAGTCTTATCAGATCTATTCATATCAAACCTTCTTTCATCTATTAATACCCTAGTTTTCAAACTAGGACAAACTCTATTAAACATACCTAGATCCATACTCTAGAAATAAAAATTTCCACTTATCTTACTTCTATAGAGCACAAAGCTTCCAGATCTAAAACTTTTAACTATTCTTACCTTCATCGGAGCACAAATCTTGCAGATCTTACCTCTTTTAATCATAAATTCTTACTTTTATCTTTCTTAGAGCACCAAGTGTTTAGACCTTGCTTCTTTCCTTCATATCCGATCTTCTTTCCAAGTCAACTCGTTGTACAAAGCTTCTTCTTTCTTAGTTCCCATCAATTACAGTTTTAGGTCCCGACAACAGAACCATTTGTTGGCACAGGGGCAGACCCAGGGTTCAACGCTACAACAACGCACCAAAAAATCCCTAACTAATGGCCCTTTCAGAAACACCTATGAAGTAGATGAAGTCTCACCCGAGGTAGAGGCAAGGTTGGTTGCAATACTCAGGTGTCTGCAACCTTAGCTGGGACACAGATATGTGATTATAACACTTAATAAAGCACTTAGCATCGTCAGTTCCTTAATATGTAATCACTATTCACTTCGCTGATAAAACAAAGCTTCACATCATTCACACTAATCTATAGTATTCAAGCACTTAGCATATACAAATGGATCAGAATGAGTATATCAGGCACTAAGCATGACTATCTAGATCAGATCTAACATTCTCGCATATCATAAGCACAAAGCAGTAGTAGATCTATCTAAACATATCAAAGCACTTAGCAAATAACATGTGAACACATCAAGACAAAGCACAAAGCACATAACACAGTGTTTACGTGGTTCACCCCCACCCTAGGGCTACGTCCACCAACTCTTCTTCTTTATTGTCTTTCGTCAATCGGTTACAAGCATACATTCACATCACATAGATGCAATATTATCCTCTTATTACATTGTCTATCCTTCTATTTATACATACAAAATAGGCCTAAACATGGGTAAACCCATGGGCCGACATCCCATTCCTATTACATATTCCCAAAAACCCAAAAAGAGGCCCAAAAGGGGGCCGAGATCCCATGATCTCCGCTTTGTCTTGCGCTCCTCCTTCGACAGGTTGTCAAAGTCTCAAAATAGGTCAACATGACCAAGAAACTCCCAAAACTTGGCCGAGGGCCAACAATGGTCATATTTGGAGCCTTCTTCTCTTCACAATCAATCTCCATGCGAAACACTCTATATCCCACAAAAGTATCCTTCTTTCCAGAAGGTTCTAACTTTGTCCTCTTCACCTTCGGTACATGGATGTATATAGTCATGTACACAACTCTATGTATGAATAGTTTGCTCCATGTATCAAACTAGAGACCATCTAATCTATTTCCTCCTGCAACCGTCACTATAGCTCCCCCTCAGAGCTATTGCATGTGGCTTTCCCAGAACAAGAGAAATAACAAGGGAAAACAATAGACAAGAACAATATTCTTATGATTAGGAAATAGAAACAAGGAAAAAAAATAGGAACATGAACAATTGTCACTATAGGTCTTTCTTAGAGTTATCTCTTGTGACCTGCCCGAGACAAGAGTCAAAACAAAAATACAAGAACAACAATAAGAAACAAGAACAACACTTTTCTAATGTTGTGACGAATCACAGTAACCTGCCTGGAACAAGAACAAAAGTAAGAATAAGAATAACACTTCTCCAGTGTTGTTACCAATCATTCCTCTATGGTAACCTACCTGGAACAAAACAAGAATATCTCCATGCTAACCTTCATGGAATTTATGAGGTAATATTCCTTGGAGAAGGACAACAACCAAGAACATATCCTAGAGGAGATCAATTATATCTTCCAAACAAGTGCATCATTAGTACTAAACAATGAGCATTTACATAATGATTATTGTACTAACAATATTCAAGTGTCACTAAACATTTGATATCAAAAAGTACTCAGCAATAATAGAACTCTAAAGACTGTTGTCCTAGTTACAATATTTATTTAAGATGTAGCAATATAAAAATATCAAACCTTAAATGCAAACTTGGAGTCTTAATTTCTAGGGAGGGTGTGTTGTTCCTCTGAATGCACTAGATCCAATGATCCCTTTTGGTCATTGCTTGGACAAGGCCCCTTGTACATCCCCTGCAAACATTGTTGATACTGAGAGGGGGGTGAATCAATATCAAGTACAATTTAAAAACCTTTTTCAACTTATACTTAAACCATTCAATTATATCCAATGAGCAATGAGCAATAGTATAAGAGTTACACCAATACACCACAATACACCATGCACAATATATGAGAAATAATCAATAGTTTTGTCCAAGGGAAGTAATGACTTCCAAAGGTAGCTACAGATTCCAAATGTAAACGGAGGGATAAACCTCCAAGAGGAAGATAAAATCCTCCAATATCAAGAGAGATTTTAACTCTCTATCCTTGCCCCTTCCTTCCACCCAAGAATATATGAGAGATAATAAAACTTTATTCAATTATGGTCTGTTCAGAAGACCCAACTTGTATAGCATTCCCCGCGCTCAATATTTAACATCTGATTCTGAAACTTGCACAAAAGAAACTACAGTCCATACTCTTTCCAATGGAAGTGGTCCCACTGAATTTGGAGTCTGTATGAAAAAGTTATGACTGTTTTACCCAGAACACCTGTTTTTTGACTAGTTTCAGGACTGGTCACAAACCCTATATTCCACAGAGTGTATCTCCATAATTATAGTGAATCAAGAGATGAACTTTTTACCAGAGGTACCTTGATATGTCTTCTCAATACCATAGCTATTTCACCATCTGAATCGTTTTAGAAAAAAAGTTATAGCAAAAATGGTAAGATGACCTGAAAATGACATACCTTAGAACACATCACCAAAAGACTTCATCATCCCTTGAAATACGGCCTTCTTTTTCTTCTTCTTCCCTATGAAATTCCACTTGTATCAAAATGAATGTATAATGATGTTTATTTATACCATTTATGTCACTTCCTTTTAACATTATGGCCGACCTGACACTTTCTTATTTTGTAATTCTTTTCTTTAATTATCTTCAGGGCCTACATGTACA
>ML779130.1:385710-421613 GCA_009831015.1 Picea engelmannii
TTCTTCAACTTCTTCTTCTTCTTCCGCTTCTTCCCTTGCATAAATTTCTTGTAGCTTGTCCCAAAGATATTTTGTTGATGCACATGATCCCACCTTGGATTTCACTGAATCTGTCAATCCATCCAGGATGGTATCTATTGCCATTTTGTTGTTCCTTTTTGCTTCCTTCTGAGCTACAGTCTTTGGTTTCTTCGAAGCATTATATCCTGAAGCAACTGAGATCCAAACATCTGCCCCAAGATATTTCAAGTAAGTTTCCATTCTATTTTTCCAGTATTAAAAATTTCTTCCATCAAATGGTGGAATCCCATTTGGAATGTTTCCTTCCATTTCTGCATAGGATCTTCCTTCCAGTGGTTAAACTGTACTGAAGGTAACCCGCTCTGATACCAATTGTTGATACTGAGAGTGGGGTGAATCAGTATCAAGTACAATTTAAAAACCTTTTTCAACTTATACTTAAACCATTCAATTATATCCAATGAGAAATGAGCAATAGTATAAGAGTTACACCAATACACCACAATACACCATGCACAATATATGAGAACTAATCAATAGTTTTGTTCAAGGGAAGTAATGACTTCCAAAGGTAGCTACAACTTCCAAATGTAAAGGGAGGGATAAACCTCCAAGAGGAAGATAAAATCCTCCAATATCAAGAGAGATTTTAACTCTCTATCCTTGCCCCTTCCTTCCACCCAATAATATATGAGAGATAATAAAACTTTATTCAATTCTGGTCTGTTCAGAAGACCCAACTTGTGCAGCATGCCCCGTGCTCAATATTTAACATCTGATTCTAAAACTCTCACACAAGAAACTAAAGTCCGTACTCTTTCCAATGGAAGTGGTCCCACTGCATTTGGAGTCTATATGAAAAAGTTATGAATGTTTTACCCAGAACACCTGTTTTTTGACTAGTTTCAGGACTGGTCACAAACCCTATATTCCATAGAGTGTATCTCCATAATTATAGCGAATAAAGAGCTGAACATTTTACCAGAGGTACCTTGATATGTCTTCTCAATACCATAGAGATTTCACCATCTGAATCGTTCTAGAAAAAAAATTATAGCAAAAATGGTAAGATGACCGGAAAATGACATACCTTAGAACACATCACCAAAAGACTTCATCCTCCCTTGAAATCCGGCCTTCTTTTTCTTCTTCTTCCCTCTGAAATTCCACTTGTATCAAAATGAATGTATAATGATGTTTATTTATACCATTTATGTCACTTCCTTTTAACATTATGGCCGACCTGACACTTTCTTATTTTGTAATTCTTTTCTTTAATTATCTTCAGGGCCTACATGTACAATTCACTTTGTCATCTTCAAAAATTCATTTCTCCTCAACCATGAGGATCCATGGGACGTGCCACATACCAACAGAAACAACATGATGTATACTATCCATCCATGGGTGTTGTATCTGCATATGCATTTTCCTTCATGTCCAAATACCTTCATCAATCTTGTGGTCCAAAACCCATGACTAGGGTTGACATCAATGACAACAACCAATCTTCCAAGAAACACCCTCATACTCTGCTAAATAATATAACTTGGAAATATATATAAGGGAATACCTATGAAATTTGTAACACAATCTAGCTTGTCTTCTAATATGAAAGTGGACACCATCAGTACATGATGAAATCACAAAATAAAGATAGAAGAAAGTTCAATGTCCACAAAAATGTCAATAAACCCTAAAATTTCAACTTGATAGAAAGTCAAACTAAGAAGTGCAGTAGGTGCTCTAGGGAAAGGCGAGTTGCTCTATACAATTTTTTTTCCTCAACTCATCCCAATAAATGCTCAGTGAGCTTCACAAAGAAAGTTGTTGCAAACTGCAATAGTGGGTTTTAGGTGAAATTTCAACTTTCACCAAGATGCAATCCGAGACCACTAGGGGGTGCGTTAGGCTAGGTCGAGCTGATCTATGGAAAAATTAAACTCATCGTCCTCCAATAAGTTTCTCAACGATCTTGACAAGTTCAAGTCTGTGTAGTGGCAATATTTCAACTAGCTTTGATACCATGTTGGTGTTTTATGATTCTCAAATATGATAGTTATTACCTTATGATTAATAACAAGATTCACTTTCATACAATAGTTATCATATAATAAATATACACTGCAAATCTGAACTATAACAATGCAGTGGAAATAAAAAGATCTAGAAAAATTAACCATGCAGAGTAGACACAACAATACAACACAAGGACACAAGAGTTTACCTTGGGAAACCCAACCTTGGGACAAAACCTAGCAACCTTTCTATATAGAATTAAGTCTAAGATATTACCAGTACATCACCATCAATAGCCAAAATACCATACAGATAAGATCCTCCCCAAGGATAACATCACCAAGACCTAGCGCCTCAATAAGATGACCAAGAGAAACCAAGAATATCCTTCCCAAGTGTTGTGCAATCATCAAGACACCAGAAACCCAGAAATATCGAAATTACCAAAACTGTAGCTGCAAATTCCTTGTGCGCACTACAGAAGGATTTTTCTGACTGTCCAAATGAAATGATCCAGTCTTGTATTTATACTAATCTGGGGCCGACTTCTTATTCTAAGTCTTTAAATTACTTTATTATTTTATGTCTTTTACTGGTGGGGCTGACTTCTCTTCCCGGGTCTTCAATTTCTTCCTGGGGCTTCTGTAATGGTGTAGATGGGTCTTCTTGTACTTTCTTGTGGAGAATGACTTGCTCGAAGTTGCAAATCTTCAACATTGACTACCTTATAATAAGATTTATGCTATCTCACTTCAATGAAATTGTTATTTTTAGTGCAAAAGTTTGTTTAAAATCAACCTTCTCTTCATAATAGTTCAATTTTTGTAGGTGTTTTGGCCCATCTAACTTGACCCAAAATGTTAAGAGAATGCCCCCCCCAAAAAATTGAGGGCAACTCTAAACAGGGTTTTTTGTCAGAGTTATTTGTTTTAGTTCATTGTTAGGTGATGCCTTGCCCAACTACCTTATAAGAAGATTAACAACATCTCACTTCAATGCAATCGTTATTTTTAGTGCAAAACCTTGCGTAAAATTTGACCTTCTCATCATAATAGTTCAAGTTTCGTAGGTTTTTTGGCTCATTCTAACTCAATCCAAAACATTAAATAATCCTAAAAAACACAAAATTGATGGGAACTCTAACCTTGGGGTTTTTTTTAATCTTTTGTTTTCAAGTGAATTTTTAGGTGATGCCTTCCCCAACTACCTTAGAAGAAGATTCATGTTATCTCACTTCAATGAAATTGTTATTTTTAGTACAAAATTATATTTAAAATCTGAACTTATCATCATAATAGTTCAAGTTTCAAAAGGGTTTTGGCCCATTCTAACTAAACCCAAAATATTAGACAATCCCAAAAAACACAAAATTGATGGGAACTCTAACCCTAGTATTTTGTCAAATTTCCATTTTCAAGTGCATTTTTAGGTGATGCCTTCCCCAACTACTCTAGAAGAATATTCACATCGTCTCACTTCAATGGAGCTGCTATTTTTTTGCATTGTACTAGATGACTATAGAAATGTGTTCTCCTATTAGTGCAAAAAAACTAACAATAAATTTTTATCGAAGTGTTCTAATGTATAAATAGAATTCGTTATTAGTGTTTTTTTGTCACTTTAGAAAAAAGATTTATGAATCTCATATTGGACAACTTGTACTCATGGGAATAATTTTGCACTCGAGGTAGTAATGAATTTTTACGATTTAAAATTATATTAAATAAAATAAAAAAAACTTAGAGGACAATCATCTACCTTAATGTTTACAACCATTGAAATTCACTTAACATGTATATTCAATTTCACTAAGTGGAAAAAGAACCTTTGTAGGGAAAATTTAATATTTACATACTAGCACTCTGCATTGATCATATTACTAACAAGCAATTTGTGTACAGTGGGACCAAACTATCCCTCAACAACAAGTTGGTTCCATAAGACAAATATAAACAAGAAAAAACAACTACACTACGTTATCTTTCTCTACCCCCAACTTGAAATAAAACTAACGAAGCTAATGAGAACTTAAGTGGAAAAGTGAAGCAAACTTTGGGAAGCTCATTGCATAATATTTAGCCTTGATGTTGAGTAGGAGGAGGAGGATCTACCTACAAATTTGACCTCTCAATATCCCTTCACACATCACAAAAAACAAGCCAAATACAATATTTCCTACTAACGGTGAGTTTCGTTGTTACTTTTCTCAAAATCCATTGAAAATATTTGAAACAAAATAACAAGTTATTTGTGCATAAAGAAAAATGAAATACTTGAATTATTACAAATGAGAAAAGCAACATTAGCATCAGAATTTCATCTTCAGGAGTATTGAAGGTGGTCTCCTATGAAATAGGTATATGAAGGAAGAAAATTAGTATCATAATAGTATAAGGGCTCAAGAGAGGGATTGGTGCAAGTGGGGATTTCAATCCTTGGTAGTGTAACACTACAATCTTGAGCATATCAAAATCAAGAAGGAAAACATCTATTTATAGATGAATTTGTAGCTTGAGTGGAAATCATATTCCCATGTGAATGCAATAACTCCAAGAGAGACCAAGGGCTCGTCAGCTTAATGGGTTAGCTCAACAAGAATGGGCACCATCTGACCACGTGCTTCAATGAGGTCAATACTTATAAATGAAATGCATATTTTTTTGAATTCATGCTTGAACATAAACCACACACTTTTTTAATGTTTAAAAGTGAATTCACGCACTTAATAGAGGGATATATGTCCGAGCCTTCATGGGTCAAGCAATTAATACCGTGTAGTTTGACTTTGATTATTCTTGTAAACTTTCTATTTCCTCTAATGTTTTGCACTGCATAATTAAAGTTCTTGAGGTCATAAGTTGTCATTAGAATGATTTGGGATGTATTTGGCAAAAATCACTAAGTATCATAGATGCCCTCTAATCTGTGAGTTTGGGAGAGCATCACATAGTCAAAATACATCATGTGTTTGCA
This sequence comes from Picea engelmannii, assembly GCA_009831015.1. Classification (NCBI taxonomy): domain Eukaryota; kingdom Viridiplantae; phylum Streptophyta; class Pinopsida; order Pinales; family Pinaceae; genus Picea; species Picea engelmannii. Next base: position 390,724 of record ML779130.1, read on the forward strand.
TGGAAAATGCTAAGAGAGAGGAAAAATAAAGAGAACCCTTGTTGGAGAGATAATGGGTCCCCTTGCAAACACATAAAAGGTGAATATATATATATATATCAAAGTGAGGCAAGCATATCCATGCTTGTGTAATAATCAAGTCAAGTACAATGTGGGACCATGGCTATGTAAAATGGAACAAATAAAACCAAGTCATGGTGCATTTGTAAATGAATGTTGCTTATGTCTAATATTACATGCAATGGAGAAACAATGTTTGGTGTGGGAGAATAATGATAGAAGAGGAGGCCCAAAATGGTGGTAGTGCCTAAACATGTAGAGAGCTCACTAGAGGTAAGCCCAAGTTGCAATCCCATGATACTGTTGAGAAGGAGCCTTACAAGTCCATGGTCTTCAACTAAATCTAGAAAACTAACACCACAAAGTATGAATCTCTATGATGCAATAATAAGTTGAATTCAAGCATGGGAGCAACCATATTGTTAGCGATCCATCAAGGAAATAACTTCCAAATGTGAGGTATCCCACCAATGATAAAAATGGGTACCAAGGTACTAGTACAAACCTACATGGTGTAAATGAAGGTGTCGAAGTCAAACACCAATAGGAACTAAGTAGTTAGGGTTTGATGATGGGAATCCAATGTTGTGCACAAGGTAAACCGCCAATAATGGGATCAATAACCAAGGTACTAAGCCTCTAAATCAAACCTCCAAATCAAGATGTGTAGTGGTCAATAGGGGTAGATCTGTTGGAGAAAGGACAATGAGAACTGTCTAAAACCAACACAAGGTAAGTGTAGAATTTTTAGAATTCCAACTTTTGATGCAATTCTAAAATTTCACCTCACATTGGAGTTTTCCCATACCTAAACCCTATGAATATTCAGCCTTAGGGTTGATCTGATATACAAATTACAACAACAAAGTTTCAATTAACCTCAATCCCAATCCATTAGGAAATTCAAGAGTGAGGATACCAAACATATGCCAACAAGTTTCATCCCTTGGGGCACACTTTCCAAGCATAAAATCAGATCTAGAATCATTGCAATTAATGTAGATTTATAAAATCAATTTTTCCCTTATTACCTTATTTATTAATGTTAAATCACTTAACAATTTCAACCTTCACTTATGTCAAATTAGCATGATAAACTAGCGCTGGAAATTACCAAAACAAGAATATAATGAATGTTGAAAATAAAATCTACAGTTGAGACCATTTTGTACAAATGGAAGCTTCATATATATGTATGTATAAAGATGAAGTACATGTTCATAACATGGCCTCATCCCAAAGCTATTACAATCGTCTAGCTCTCCAAAACCCTAGGTAAGGAAAACAATGAAAAGCCTTAGCTCCACAAACTAGTATCAAACTAGCAAGACTCCTGGGATCCAAGTAAGACATCTCTCCTCTCCTCTTTGACAAGTACCACCTAGGGTTTAATCAAAAAACCCTAATCTCCAAGTCAACAAGGGATGAAACCCCAACCTTAGTATTCAAGCTGCTCCAAGAAACCTTAGTGCCTCAAAGGCAAGAGAGATAATGTACAAATAAGAAAACCAGAAAGAGAGAGAGAGATCAAAACACTCTTCTCACCACATCCCTCATGGGGTTTCCTCATGAACCCTAGCACTCCATATATAAACAAAAGATGAACAAAAATGAGTGGGTGGAAGAAATCACTCTCTTCTTCCTCTATATATATGAGAGGTAAGTGAGGCTAACAATACACAAGCAGGCCCAAACCCTTACAAGCAACCCACTACAAACAAGTAGGCCCACCCGTGTGAAGCTATACACTAAAAACATACACATGTAAAGCTCAAGATGATTTTGTACACAATCAAGGCTCCAAGATAATGTTGCTACACAAGAAGTGTATGTTTCCTTTTCCACAAGCTCACATGAACTCCATCACTCTCCTAAGCCATGTGCTCCTGATATGGATTGTATAAAGAACAAATTGAAAAGCGGGAATATAAATGGAAACACACACATAGAAATATTGTAGAGAGTATAGTAATAGAGTGAGAACCAACTTATATTAATAAATGAAATAGGAAAAGACTATGAGATTAAAAGCAATACAAACTAGCTAGAATGGTGGTAGCTTATCTATGAGGAGAGAGATGCCAGCTATGCTCATTTGCAAGAAGAACATTAAAAGAGGTCGAAATTTCCTTTTAAAATAAAGTGATAAACCCTAAGAGGAAAAAAACCTAAAGGCAGTAAACCCTAACTCTGGGACATGAAGTGGAAAAAGGAATGTGGGCCTCGAGGAGTCTAGTTGATACATCGACTTCCCAGAGCTGCAACTTCTGCACACAAACTATGTTTGGGGTGCACAATATATTGTTGGAAATATATTCCATCATAGGGCCGAAAATTGATTTTTAGGGCCTCAAAAACACGTTCAAAGTTCAGGACTTGAAAAAATGTAGAAAAAAAATACCAAGATGGGGAACCATTTTGAGTTGATGGAAGAGGTGGGTGCCATCGATATCCACCTGGATTAATAGTCCCCCCTTAAGAAGCAATGGTCCGTATTGTGGTAAGTTCCTCCATAAATGGGGAAACTTATGTTGAATCTGACTCTTGGTGTGCCACTTGCCTTAGTGAAGAAGTTGACTTTCTTTGACAACTCGATAGAGTTTTATGTTCGACTAGCAGTTGTCCTTGATATTGGTGTCCATGATTCAAATTTCAATCCACTATAGCCTGCTCAATGCAGTTAGGGTTGATTTGTTTAGGTGCAAAATTCTCAACCACCTCTGAGGTTTCCAATAGAGGTGGAAAATATGGTTGAATCAACTCCACATTAAATACTAGGTGCAAGACAAGGAAAGGGGGAATATTCAATTCAAAACCATTCTCATCCACAACCTTCGTGATGGGTATGGACCATATGACTGGTATGATATTCCTATGGTGGCATATGAGGTGCTTTTTTTTCAATTTGAACCACACCTTATCACCAACCTAAAACTTGTGTGGAACCTAATGCTAGTCATGTCATTGCTTGTACTTGGCATTGGATTTTTACATGATATCATGAATTTGTTGTTGGATGTGATAGTTTAGTTTTAAAAATTTGGCTTCTCTATATGCCTCAATCTAAGCATGGGAGGATTCTTCTTGTGTAGATGCAATGTGTAGAGCTATGTCGATGGGGGCCAAGGGTTGGAACCCCAAGCACACCTAAAAAGGGTTATGGCCAATAGAGTTGTGTAGGGGTCAAGACTCTCATCCCATGTACATGGATGATTGGAGTTGTACATGCACAAGATATGCACAATCATCTTGTTGACCACCTTTGTTTTCCCATCTATTTGAGGGTGGAAGGCAGTTGATTTGGTCATCATGGTGTCCATAATAGACCACAACCTAGACCCGAAGGTACTGAGGAATCTACTATCCATGTCTAAAATAATGGTCTATGGTAGCTTGAAATGAACCCAAATGCACTCAAAGAAGAGATCAACAGTGGCTGCTATTGGGATACTCTACTTGCATGGTGCTAAAATGGCCATTGTAGAGAATTGATTGATAACCGCAAAGACAAAATTGTTACCATGCTTTTTGGAGGGAAAATATGACATTTAATCTATGGACATTAAATCCCATGGCTTGTCTAGGATAGGTAGAGGAGTGTACAATCCCTAGTTCTTAATTATGGGTTTAGCAATGGCACGGGAAGTGCACAATCTGATATACCTACTAAAGTATTATCATAGTTTTGGCTAATAGAAACACTTATGAAGTATTGTTATTGTCTTTTCCACACTAAATTACCCTACCGACTAGTTGTAATGTGCCTCTCAAATTAGCTTTGCATACTCACTTGAAGGAACCCAAAGATGCCCCATATATCACAAAAGTGCATCTTGGAGGTGAAAGTTTGGAACTTTTTTACCTGTGCCCAATGTTTGATATGTAGTAGAAAAATCACGTTCATTGACATACAATTGGGGCCACTCGAAGGTGTCCTACCCATGAGATTTAATAATTGTGGTTAGTGCCACAACCAAGGGCATGTTGAGGCAGTATACAACATGGTTTATCTTTACCTTCTTATACTTAATGTTCAAGTGGAATTGTTGCAAGTACATGGACCACTTATGATGGTAGTTATTTTTCAAATTCCCTTTTGTTTGCATGAATTGTAGGGGCTTGTGATCAGTGTGCATGTTTGTTTCCTTTCTAAAAATATAATGCTTCCAGTATTATCATTCCTTCATAATGGAGTACACCGTCTTGTCATAGGTGGGATACATGCAAATAAAATTAGAGAGTGTCTCATTGTGATAGGCCACCAGATGTCCATGTTGAGTGAGGATTTCACTGATAGCATAGTCAGAGGCATCTATCTCAATATCAAATGGTTGTTATAGGTTTGGTAAAGTGAGGATTGGTCCCAAACAAAGGTAGTGTTCCAGATGCTTGAATGATTTATGTTATGACTTAGAATAGGAAAAGTTGAATTTAGCTCCACCCTTGGTCACTCGGCTTAAGGGCCAAGTGATATAAAATAAATCCAACACGAACCTACGTTAGAAGTTTGAAAGGCCCAAGAAGTTGAAAGACTCTATTAGAGTCACCAGGGCTAGCCAATCGCAAATGGCTTGGATCTTGGTTGGTACACATGTATGCCATGTTTGTCTACAATGTATCCTAGATACTAAATCGTCTGCATGTCAATTGAACATTTCTCCAAATTGGCATATAACTTGTGTTTCCCTATGGTGTTCAAGAACTTCTAAATGTGTTGCAAATGTTATGCCCAAGTTCTATTGAATATGAGGATGCCATCCAAATATACAAGCATGAAAGAGTTTGTGAATGGATTCAAGATATTATCCATCATCCTCATGAATGTTGTCAGAACATTAGTTGAGATAAAATGCATTACCAATCACTCAAAAATGCCTTCTTTATGCTTGAAGGTAGTCTTCCATACATTAGTTTGTTCAATCATGACCTAGTGGTAGCCTAAATTCATATCAATATTACTAAATAACTTAGCACCCTTAAGTTGATCAAGAAGATCATTAATCCATGGGATTGAGTATTGGTTCTTGACAGTGATTTTGTTCAGGGATCTATAAGCAATACAAAGTCACCATGTCACTTCCTTCTTCTAAACCAATACAATTGGGCTCCACAAGGTGAGAATCTTGGTCGAATGTGGCCATTTTGGATGAGCTCGTGAATTTGATGTTTTATTTCCTCATTCTCCATAAGAGAAAATTTGTATATCAGGCCATTAAGTAAAGGAGCACCAGGTATCAAGTCAATTGAATGTTTGACCTAGTAGTGTAGAGGCACCCTCGCAGGTGAAGCAAAAATATCTCTATATTCTTCTATAAACTTGTCCACCTTATTGTATTTTGTAGAGAGGCCCCATGCTAAGGAGGTGGTGGTCGTAGTGACCTTCCATTTACATTCCAACCTAACCATGAAGAGGGAAAATTTTCCATTCTGAGAGATTACCTTTCACCACTACTTTGTTGAGATCAATGAAACTATAGTAGTCAGAACTACCTCTGGTACCTTGTAGAGTTGGGCTCCAAAAGTAAAAATGACACTATGAGGCATGGTCTCATAAACAACATGATGTTTCCACATGTATGGCTATCCTAATACAACATCACAAAATTCAATTAGGGAAACATCACACGGTACCTCATATTTGAAGGGAATGATGCCATAGGACAAGCAACATTGTTGGTTGACACAAATGTCTCATCCTTGGATCAACCAATCGATGGTGTATGTGTTAAATTTTCACATGCAACTATATGTGACTAATTTTTAGATCTGAGAAATTGCTTCCTAGTGAACCAACAATACTGCCCTATCTGTTATCACTAAACAATTCTACATTGTAAATTATTGACTGAAAACATATGCAATGAAAACAAAAAATATCATAGATGAATCATCAAACATGTGAAACACAATTTCAGTTTTGTAATCTTGTTATCATAAAAAATCCTGAGGTAAAATCCAGCTCTCCCGTCCAATACAATATCACCAAAATATGAGGACAACCTTTTCCTCCAAAGTCACCAAAACTGAGAACAACATTGTTTTCCAATAACCATACAAATCAGAAAATCAAACCTTAACAATCTCCTCGAGATATTCTCTGCCCAAAAATCTATTGTAGACCACCTGTACAACCTGTTGAGGTCACCTGTCATCAGATTGTACAGACCTACCCCTGCCCAAAAGAGCTTGTATAGATGTACGTGGTTATTCCTACAACAACCCGTGTACGTACGTGATTTTTCCCATTGCAACCTGCATACATGCGAAAACCTATACGAACACTTTGTACAATTCGATCCACTTCATACAATATATCCCTTCTAAGTTTTTCGCTCTCTCCCACATGCGAGGTGTGCCTTTCCCTGCCAAGAATAGAAAATAGAGAGTCCTCAACCTTAGGCTATGTTATCGCACAATCTGTATTGTCCCAAAGCCCAAAGGCAAGTAGGCATAGATTGGCATAACACAGAGGTGGTTAGCTTGTCACTATCACCTCAATAGGTTAGATCTTTCTCTTTAGGAGGAGGAAAACCTCACTCCAAGGGAGACATCCCAGGACCTAGTTGGTTGATGAAAAATAAAAAAAGGCTAGATAAAATACAACCCCTCAGTCTAGGTCACTCAAGTTAAGAAGTTGCTCGGTAAGGTTAAAGGGACAAAGATGAACTAAAATGAGTGGTACCTTCCCTTTACCAATGAAACATCAAACTTTAGTAGCAACAATGATTTCAATAATTATAACCAATGACTCCTTGAACAAATTTTGTGTTGGTAAACAAGTTATATATAACAACAATAAGATTACAGTAGCAACAATGTATCTTAAAGAATTGCAAGTTATGAAAACAAGAAATGATATAAATGGTTTTGTACACTTGATAATGCTTTGTCACTCACAATTCCAACATCAATACAAGTCTATTAATACTTATATGTATGTCTAAACACTTATAACAACAACAATTAATATTGATGACAACCAATAAATCACTTCAGAAAAAGGTACTTGAATGAAGCAAGAAAACAACTAATTCAACATCCAATGATTATATCTTGCTTGGCACAAGTGTTAGTGGTTTTTATAGATGATTTAAGGGTTGTAAAGGGTTTGTAACAACAACTTCAACAATAGTAACAATCTCTAACAACTTCAGAATTTGCACTTAGAACAAGCAATTAATTACACACTTTAACAATCATTTGCTAGTACTTTGCTTGATACAATTTATGGGTTGTATTTATATGGTTATGAGGCTAATAAAGGCTACAAATGATGGTTGTACAGTGAATTAGTATCAACAACAACAACCTTAACAACTTCAGAAAATTGCACATAGAGATAGCAAAAGGAGATTAAGGCCTAGGAAGGTGACACCTAGGTTGATGCAATTTTTCTGAGTAGGTTTTAGGGTTACTATACTTGTTAGGGCTGCTAAATAAATTCTTTAGCAACAATTATAGCAGCATCAATATGGATATTAGTGTTAGTGAGAGTTTCAAGAAGACAGTTTGAAAGTTTGTTTGAACTCATTCATCCACAAGAGTATAGAAATCAGTGTCTTTTAGGGGCTTATGGAGTCAATAATAGTAACAATATCACTTGGGAGATAAAATAATGATAATGCTTATCTAAGGGAAGAGGTAGATGCAGGAGGTGTTTCCACTTCAAGGCATCAAGGATATAAATCTTTAAGGGAGGCTTTGCTAGAGAGTAGACACTTATAGGCCCTAGCGTACCTTCCTTCCTTAGCTATTTTGAAAGACAATTTACTTGGTGATTTAGAATGAAATTACTAGAGAGATAGCAATTTAGGGCTCTAATAATTATTCCCAAAAATGTATAATTGACAAGATCAAGATAATAGAAGATTTATAGAGAGAAAGAAGCATTTGTTGTTTCTTCCCTAGGGTCTAAACAAGCAATTTCATAATCTTAGACATGAAACAAGTAAATTTTACCACAAACATCCATAGCATAAATAAAATGAATATTTTACTCTTATTTCACCAAGAATAATCAAGTCAAACCCTAGTTGAAGACCATTCCACCATGAAAAATGCCAAAATACACCACCACAAAGCTCTCCCAAGAGGTGCGTACTAGTTATTTCAGCCAATATCCCTTAAAGAGGGTGAAAATTTCAGACCACTACTTGTGTTTGATGAGTTATGGTCAAAACTGAATGTCACTTTATGTATATTTATACCAAAATTGTGACCTTTAATTATTTTAGGTCAAAATATCAAGGCCGACTTGGCCAGTTTGCTCAAAAATTACATTTTTACCAAAATAAATTCAATTTGCATCTAAATAGGCCTCCAAAGGTGATGTCATTCCCTCCTAGGGTGACGTTGGACCTCAAGTGTGGGACATTGGGAAAAGGAGATTAAACGATGGGCCTCCAAAGGCCTAAAAATTTCCCACACATTTCAATAGCCTCATGAATGCCTCCAAGGTGAAAACCCCAGCTGACAAGTGACGTCTAAGGCCTCCCAAGGCCAACGTTCAAGTGGGAGGAGCATGAGACCTTAGGTTTAGAACTTTCACAATGCCTCCAAAGGAAATGTCCTTCCTTCATCTGGTGCAATCCTTCAATCTCTTCTTACCCCTGGCTAGGGTTTCAACATCTATCTGTGGGTTTTGAGCCCCCATGAAGGTCCAAGCTAATCACTCCCTCATGTGTACCTGTCCACCGGGAAATGTCATGTAGAAACAAGCAATACACCCTCCATGGGTTCATAATTCATAAGGATCATAGCATGTAAATCACATCTAATAATTAAATTACCTGAACATGTGCATCAAACCTCCCTTAACCCCAAACAAATGCTCAAAGATGTTATGCAATTTGACAAGTTAGGTTTGGAGAGGGTCTCAGGGTGTCCTATTGGGATAACCTCTTTTAATTTTGGGATGTTTCCCAGATGGAGTATAGTCCAAATCATGTAAGTGTATGAGGTGGCATGGGGTAAATAATTGGGCATGGGGTGCATGTGATAACAAGGAAATGCAGAGTCTTACCTATGGTTTCCTTTGTGGAGGGCGAGTTGCACCTTGTCATGGATGCAATTGTTTCCTAGCCCATTCATTTCCATTTATTCTTAGCTTCATTTCTTTTGATCCTTTACTCTTGTGCTACAAGGAAATAGTTGAGGGTCATGGCTTCATGACTAGAGGTGACAACGTTATCCAAAAACTTTTCAAGGAAATGAGAAGGATGGCTCGTGATGAGACCCCCTTTCTCTTGGTTATGCCACCAAGAACCACTACCCTAGTTTGGTGACCAAATAGGTGGTAATGTCATACCACTACATGCTCATGGTAATAATAGGTCGGCTCTTGATGAGACCTCTTATCCATCAACTAGTACCTTGAGTGTTTATGTTATCTTGTGGGTCCCTTTTTCTTACTGAGAATATTTTCATTGCTTTCTTGGGGATCCCTGGTCAAATCATATCGAAGGTTTCAAAATTGGATTTTAACTCTTGCCAACTACTTTTACCCTCTAGGCCTTTAGCCCCTTCTTCCCATGAGGTAAGGTACAACCCTTCCTAGTGTAGCCAATCCCAATGCCCAAACAAGGATAGGGATATGGAAGGAATAAATATGGAAAATGGTAAGTATGGAGGGAAAAAATGATGACTTTTCATAGATCCAACCAGTAACAACCCATCCTAAAGGGAAATCAACTTACTAGGGCATCGTGTCACGCTTCCAGGTATGAATGAGACAAAAAGCATAGTTTCCAAGCAAACATCATGAAATGAAGAAGGATTCAACACAACATGTTCAAGTGATTCAAAAATCAGAGTGATACATACCATGATATCCAGACTCATTACCTCATGGAGCAAGACTCATTGATACTTCAAGAATGGGCTGGTGTGATGGATATTGTTGTTGGTGATACGTGGACTGCACTGAAGAAAAGAGATTCCCTTTGGGGACATGCTCAAGTCATATGACTCTCGATACTCCATGTCTAGGACCTGTGGGCCTCGAGATGTGATCTCCTTAGTTATCCCTAGGCTAGGGGATAACATGCCAGATTTTCCACCCTAGCAGAATTTCTCTTTGTTGAAATCACCAAGCTTCCTAGCACAAGTGCAAACTCACTTATGCTAACTCCATTCTTCCACTATGATGATCTAATTTCGTAATGACATATCTCCTTTATATGGGAGTCCAATGAGTGAGTTTAGGATCCCTTCCTAAACTCAATAATTAATTAGAATATTTTAATTCTCTTTGAGGGTGTGGCACCCCCACACAAACCCATAAATCCCATCAAATTTCCCATGAGCCCCTAGCCTCATTTCTAGTCTGATTTCACTGAAATGAAAGTCAAAACTGGTGCCAATGAAAATTATCACATGCTTGGCACCTTGGCCTCTAATGAGAACACCTCCTGAATCTACAAAAAAACAACAGTCTCTCTTAGTAAGGGAGGTATCTCATCCTCCAACATCTGGATGCACAATTGTTTCTCATAGTAGATTTTGCTCTGGATCTACCACCTCATTTGTGCTCCAATAGTCCAAAATGGCTACTCCCTCTGTCATTGTAGTAAATGGGTCATCAAATACTGTCACAATAAGTTATGTTGTCAATTATGTCTAACTGGACACATCCTTGGTCATTGGAACACATCTAGTTGTCTAGTTTGTCTGACTAGCTACATACTCGGTCACTGAGGAAAAATATGTCTGACTGGCCACATCCTCAGTCACTAAGGAAAAATATGTCTGATTGGTTGCATCCTTGGTCACTATAGAAAATCCTTCTAAAACACATGCATACTCCATACATATCTCACATGCCCTAGAATCCTCTTGCCTTTGAAGCTCTTGTTTGATCTCCTTTATCACAATAGCATAACCTGCTAAAATACATGGATCCTCCATGGGGGTCTCACATGTCCTAGAATCCTCCTACCTATTAAGATTCTATATAGCCTCCTCCACCCATGACACATGTTTTTCTGTCCTGGAAGATGTCTCTCTCCCAACTGAACCCGAGGCAGAACTCCCTCTAGATTCCCATCTCTCTCTCTGAGCCAACTATCTCTCCATGATGTTAGGATCACTCTAAGACTGCATGTTCCTTCTGAAACCTTATTCCATTTGAGTCTACACAACCTCTGGGGCCATGTTCTCCCTGTCCATTTTCCTCTGCACTATATTGGGAGGCTAATCCTCCCTCCTGGATCCTAAGGGTTGAGTCCCTCTAATATCTATCTCCCTATGAGCCTATACCACTGGTGAGGTCACTTGCCTCACCACTCGTGGAGCCACCTGCTCCTCCTCATCAGTCTCTCTGCTTCTACTAGCCACAACACTCATAGGTTGCCCCCTCAACCTATAAAGGTTTTCCTCTCTAATTCCAAGAACTATTTTTTTTATCTAAAGCTATATTGTCTAGGAAAAAATAGTACCTATCCATCTCAAAACAATATATGATATACATTCCTCTCAACCTATGAAACTGAGATACAATCCTCCTAAGTTCTGGCACCGATAACACATTTGACACCCTCAATATCTCTCCTAACTCCAATCGAAACGATAATGAACTAGATCCTTGTACTGAATGCTTCAATCCCATACCAAGCTCCACACATAAGTCTGAGCCAGTCTCTGTGAGAGTGTCAAACAAATCACGTGCACTTGTCATATGGAAATATGCTCCACTATCCACCAACCATCTCTCCCTACTGGAGACAGTCCCTAAAAGGCCAGAGACTAACGGGATCTCCCTCTGGAACCTATCTACAACTTCATCAACCTCTACTTTTGATGCATGTTTCCTTCTTAATATTCCCCTCAGGTGTGAACACCGTGAATCATAATGACCAAATTCATGGCACTCATAACATCTGATCTTACTAAGATCCTTCTTCCATCTTGGATTTAGGGATGCTTCTCTCTCGGGAGAATCCCTTCTCCCTGATGGACCTCTTTTTTTTGGAAAATCCCTTCTTCCCTTTCTAGTGCGAGATGTAAGGGCCTAGTTCTCATCAATGCTACTCTTAACCATACCATCCATATCTTCCCTAGATGCTAATTGGGTCTCTTCCCGAATATAATTTGCCCCTAATCTGTCAAAGTTTGGTAACTTGTCTCATACACATGTCCCTTTCACAAATGGTTCCCAGGACCTGAGAAGACCTCTCAAGGCTACATTCTCCAACTCAACATCCTGCATTGTATCATCAATGGTTGTGAGTTGATCTTATATCTGAGTAATCTTCATAAGGTATCTGACAATTATGTCTTCACCGGTCATCTTGGAAATCTGAAGCTGATGCTTCAAGTGTAGAATCCTATTGGTATTCTTGTTTTGGTATATACCTACCAAAGCATCATAAATATCCTTGTTAGTTGCTTTCTCATCAATGTGAGGAATCAAGTGGTCCTTCACAGACTCTAGCAATACCTTCTTGGCCTTCAATTCCCTCTTCTTGTGAAATTTCAAATATACCGGATTAGTCGGGCTAGGAACCACATCCTCAACATTCTCCTTGAGGTCATTCTCCTCCAACAGAAGGAGAACCCTCGCCTTACAAGCCTAGAAGTTGGTGTCCCCTTCCAACCTATCCTCAAGATTCAATGTATTCAACATCTTGACCTACCCAGAACAAGAACAAGTACAACACTCTTCCAGTGTTGTAGCCAACAAAGTGTCTCAAGATTATCCCCTTCTCTTCAAATTTCAAGCTCTGATACCATATTCAATTTTAACATGCAACTCTCTGTGACTAATTTTCATATCTAATAAATTTATTGCTAGTGAACCAACAATAACGCCCTAGCTGTTATCACTGAACAATTCTACACTGAAAATTATTGACTGAAAACATATGCAGTGGAAACACAAAAGATAAGAGATGAATCATCACACATATGAAACACAATTTCAGCTGTGTAATATTGTTATCATCAGAAATCCTGAGGGAAAATCCATCCCTCCCAAACAATACAATATCACCAAAATATGAGGACAACCTTGTCCTCCAAAGTCACCAAAACTGAGAACAACCTTGTTCTCCAATAAAACAAATCAGAAAACCAAACCTCGACAATATCCTGGAAATATGCGTTGTCCACAAATCTGTTGCAGACCACTTGTACAACCTGATGAGGTCACCTTTCGTCAGCCTATACAGACCTACCCTTTTCTAGAAGAGCTTGTATGGATGTATGCAATTGTTCCTACAACAACCCGTGTACGTACGTGACTGCTCCCACTGCAACTCACATACATGCAAAAAATTGTACAAACACTTCCTACAGCTCACTCCACTTCGTACAATATATTCCTTCCAAGTTTCTCTCTCTCTCCCACATGTGAGGTGTTCCTTTCCTTGCCAAGAACAAAAAATAAAGAGTCCTCAACCTTAGGCCATATTTTCCACCCTAGCAGAATTTCCCATTGATGAAATCACCCTAGAACAAATGCAGACTCACTTATGCTAACTCCCTTGTTCCACTATTGTGATCTAATGTCACAATGACATCTCTCCTTTATATAGGAGTCCAATGAGTAATTTTAGGAGCCCTCCCTAAACTCAACAATTAATTAGAATATTTTAATCCTCTTTGTGGGTGTGGCACCCCCACACAAACCCATAAAGCCCATCAACTTTCCCATGAGAACCTAGCCTCATTTCTAGGCCGATTTCATTAAAACGAAAGTAAAAAATGGGTAGCAGATTTGCAGACCCAAACTCCCACTTATTCCTCTACTTAAATTTATGCTTGATTTTGACAATATATCAATAAGCGACTCCCAATGAAGAGATGTCCAATAAATCCATTTATGTTTGGATGTACCTATGTAGTCCACTGTGGTACTTTAAAACCAGGTGCCACTTGAAGTCTCTAATACCCTACTTTGAGCACAAGTTATGGAAGACATTGTGTACTCTAGCACTATTCTCTCTCTCTCTCTCTCTCTCTCTCTCTCTCTCTCTCTCTCTCTCGATGTAGAGTTGTTCATCCCATGTACTGATTATCATAGTTTCCAACATGGTAGAATTCTTCCTTGAGTGAATCAAAAAAATCCACCCAAGTGAGCTATATCCTAAATTTTGCAGACTCATCTCTGTCATGTCTCTCCCAGTGAATTTCCCACCAATCTTTGACATGGGGAAGGGCCTTAAGGAATGCAAAGGTGATATTTTTGTTGTCCGATTTTTTTAATAGAGTAATAAACCTCTAATAGATTTAACCATTTCTCCAAAGCATCTACATCTATCTTTGCTTCAAATAAAGGAATGTCAAAGTTAACTTATACCATGAAGGGTGTCACACCTCTAAAATGGTTTCTTATTGAAGGTGTCTCTATCATTGTTGGTAGTCATAGAAGGACAAGGGATAAATTATCCATCATCTCATTCATATGTCGCACGATGGATACCTCGAGAAACAACCTGATATGATCTCCTGCTCCATCATCTCTCTTTTCATCTACCATGGGAGGCTACTTGGGCCAATGAGAGTGGTCTTCCCTAAGTGAAATTAGTTTGAGACCCAACTCTCTATACCTTGACCTCATCGGGGATATGCACCAAGAAACAAAAAAGATCATATTTCTTTTATACCACTGATCTATATTTTATGGAGAATGAAATGAAAGGCATAAATATGAACTGAGACAAAACACATAAATATTGCAGAGAGCACATTAATACAGTGAGAACCAAATTCTACTAATAAATGAAATAGGAAAAAATGTGAAATGTAAAACAATACAAACTAGCTAGAAAAGTTGTAGTTTATATTTGAAGACAAAGGTGTTGGCTACACTCATCAACAAGAAGAAAATTACAAGAGGCTTGTTGATGCTTGAATCCATTAGGAATAAAACTACAACCTCACGAGGATGTAAATCCCCTTGCGTTTTTATAGAGGCGGTACTGCTCTTTAGATTTTCTTGAGATTTTTAAAATATGCGAAGTGTGCGACTTGACAAAAGTATGTTATAGTAATTCAAAGAAACAAAAATATTACGATAAAGTAAAAGAAAACCAAATTTGTATTATTTTTAAAGAAAGTTCCTGAGAAAGGACTAGGAATCACATGTTTAAAGTAGATAAGAAAAATTTCCTCACATCCATCATAGTTTGGGATAATTATTTTTGATCACATAAAACAAAAAAGAAGATGATATGCATGCATAAGATAACTTTAACAGAGTGGACACATGAGAAACTCAAATAAATATAATGATATATCAACCTCAAATACTTTATATTTTGAAAACAGGGTTGCAAAGAACAGTCGAGATTGTTCCCGAAATAGTTCTCTTGGAATTTCAAAAAAATATATAGTCTATTACATATTCTTGAAATTGTAAATGTGTTTGTCTTAAAGATTGGTATTGGAGCTCCTGCGAACCATAAAGCAAATAAATACAATAAATAAGATTTTTAGAGATAAGACGGTGGGTGGTAGAAGAATCAACAAGACCTGGTAAGAAGAAAAAAAAGGAGTTATCAGTCTTCGGTTAAACCTTTCAAGTGAAAGAGGTGGAGTAAATGGATGAAGGACTTGATAAAGCTAAGAAAAATGTGATAAGCGTAAACTTACTATGATGGTCGCTCCTCTGTTCATTTGCTCGTTGATGTCCTTTTATTGTGTTCATCGATAGTTACATGAACCGTCTCAACTACTTCTTGCCCTTCATTTGTCAGTTTGTCGATAGCCTTCTTCAACCATTCTTCAATGTAACTTTTCATAGGTGCCACGTTGATTTCATACCAGATTTTAATATTGAAAAACTCACCCTCCAAGTCACGAAGATCCATGGAAATGCCATGTAATATTTCTTCACTATCCTAATTTTTTACGGAATAATCTAATAGCCAATTATCTATGGCATTCTCATCATATTCAATTATGCCATAGAAATTTTCAATTGACAATCCTTTAAAAATATCAACTTTCTCATCAAACTGTTGTTTTGTTAGGAACAAAGAGTTGAGGATCAACTTGGGATCTTGGACCTCGTTAGTGCTTCTGGCTAGGTCCACCTTCGTGAGACTTTTGAATATCTCTTCTCTCCTTGTTATGGCTTGGCTGCACACCTAAACGATGTTGTTCAAGTTCTTTATTTTCTCTTTCCAGCGGGCATTCAACTACTTGATCCGACTTGGAGAGGGAAGGTCCTCCTGTATTCTCTTCAACTCTGACATGTTGGAAACTTTAATACCAAAGGGTATTGTGGCATCAAGGTAGAAACCTTCTTCATTTTTTAGGTCGGCATGTAGATATTCAAGGAAGGCATGCGCCCTCAAGCCAAAATAAATAATGCTTTTTGAAATTTCCCAAGCTTCTGTAATCAATGCTATTATTTTCTTGATATTATTCTCCACATAGCTCCTGGATGAAGTGAGTAAGCTTGTGGATCCTTTTATTTTGGCTGCGGGTGTGGTGGGTCCGACAATCGCCAAAGTGCTGGAAGGGAGTGGAAGAGGCATCAAAGTCTCTTCAAGTTCCTTAATCATTTTCTTTAGCTTTATATTTTCTTCTTCGAGACCACCAATGGAATCACCCAATGCATCGCTAGTTGATTTATGAATTTTGTAAATTTGGGAAGGCTGCATATTTCTTAGGTTAACCTCTGAATGAGATTTCCCCTTTTTATTCTTCACATCACTCTTCTCAATAATTAATTGTTTAGACTCGCTGTCAAAAACAGTGCTCTGAAACAAAAATGATTCTTCTTCATCAAATATCTCATTTTCAACAATTTCCAACGACTAATTTTGGTGGTTCGCGCCTCCTGGCTGATCAATGTTAAGAAACATCTTCTCAATTTCAGCCACGAGCTCCATATCTTCAAGGTAAAAGATATTGATATCACTTTCGATGCATTGCTCTTCTTCCTCTTGTACAATATTCTTCCTCTTCTTCCTCAGAGGAATTTTATGTGAGCTTTCATTTTTTCCTAGAGGGGGGTTCTTATCTCCTCCTCTGCCTGAACTAATGTCAGTTACCTTATTATATGGGTGGGCCACTAGAGCACTTCTACGAGGTGTTGTAGTCTTACGATTGATAGCTGGGGACTGGGAACTCTTCTCACTGGGACCTTTTCCTCTCTGTTTATACATTTCATTTGTACTGAGTATTGTCTCTTAGTCACCAACAGTGTGGGTAGGGTTGCCTAGTTTATTATCTTCTTCTTCTCCTAGAACAGTTTGGATAAATGAATTGCTAAAATTTATTGTTAACATATGTTCCACATATATTCCGTTAGGTTCAAACCCTCTGATATTTTCAGCATAATTGAGGTTCAAGTTGTAGAAGTGGTTTGCAAATTCATCATTTTTGTTCATACTTCTGAATACAAAATCCCCAACTTTCCAAGGCAAAGGAATGAATTGATTTTTTTCGTCTTTCATGAAAAAAGTGCAACCAAAAGTTATATTGTCTTGCAACTTCTGTAACAAACATTCTGTCAGATATATGGCATGGTAGAAAGGAATGATTTTCCTTGGACCCAAAAATCTCGATGACATTATAATCCTCCATTTGTTCCAAAGTCCCCTTTCTATCTAGGAATTTACTAGATTGAGCAGATATTCTTAGGGTATCTTGTCCAAACAACAACTCTTTAAGAACCTAGACAAAGTCGTTGAAAACTTCATAAAAATGCAGGGAATCTTTGTGCTTCCATAACGCTTGGTACCAAAAAGTCACAGGGTCAAATTCACAATTCACCTTCTTGCATATAGACAATTTAAGAAACTGACAACAATGTGCTATCATGAAAACCAAATAATAAGACATAAATAATTTCTTATCATTTTTATACTGAGACAATTGGGAATATATTTCGATGGAAATCAACTTCCCCCAATCGAGAATGGCATGCCCCTTAACGATGAAATATAAGATGTAAATAATCATACGGGAAATGCTAGTAGTATTTTCTTGGCCCGTAGCTCTGGTAAATAACCATGCAATTTCCCAAAATGGGTTTTTGAACAAGCTGACCTGTAGCCTGGAAATATCCTCAGGGATGGTCGTAGTATTCTCCAATAATTCAGGTAAAATATCCAGGCCGTTGTCATGTTTTTGCAAGAAGTATCTGCAATCTTCACCTTTGAAGGTGAGTGTCGTCTCTGGGAGTTTCAACATTTTATGGAATACTTGCAATGAAAGAATAACGGGAGAATGGTCCTGGAGTGGAATCATCTGTTGGCTCGATATGTATTTCTTGATGCACCAAGCAACCAATTCCTTGCAGTCAAAAACTTTAGGCACACAACATGTACACACAATTCTGGACGTCCAAATTACTTCCTTCTGAGCAGAAGGGGATGAATACTAAGAGTATGCTCTAGAAACTGAAAATTATGATCCTCTCATCCAAAAATGTTTAAGGTATATCCACATAACTATTGTCGATTTGTTGCTTCCATAAGTTGCCGAGAGCATTATTTCGATCTAGATAATTAGAAACGAGCACTTGAGAGATAATATATAATCTTCCGCAAATCATGCATTAATGTGGTTTAATGAGGAAATTCCTCGAGCCCTTTGCCTATTAATGACAATATTTACGGGACATGCATAATGATTTATTAGAATTAAACCATACTAAATGTGTATTGGGAAAAGAGTGAAGGTGGTGGGGATGGACAAGAGAGAAATAGGATTTGAGACTTTTGTGAACCTACCAACCCGTGAATGTAGAAGGTCGAAAATTGGTTAAGTGTTGTGATGCGGTCGGACAGACTCAACATAGGAGAAATGAGATACTTGGAAGCTCGGGGAGTCTGAGGGTCAAAATGTAGATCACAGATATTTTGGATGCAAAATTTACATCATGGAACATGGGATACGAGAGTTTGACCCCACCAACCTGGGAACCTGCAGCTGTAGAAACGGATAAGTATGGGATAATGTAGTGATCAATTGGACTCATGATGTTAGAGTGTGGATGGATATGAGGATCCACGATTCGTCCAACCCTCCATTTTGGAAAAAACAACTAAGTATAAGAACTAGAAAGGGAGAATAGAAGGGGAAAAATGAAAGGGGAATTGGGGTAAGTATAGAAGAGGGAAAAGAAAAGGACGCAAGGAGTTCGGAAAATAGATAAGGGGAGGGAAATTCCAAAAGCAGGAAATGATCTCAACAACTAGCTCCAACTCTGGGATGATAACCCCATGTGGGTTGTCAAGAATCCAAATCCTTTCAGGACTAGGTGCTTCCACCCATTGGGCTATGGAGTCAGAGTAAGAATATACAAACTGAAAAAATAAAAGTATGTACAATGAGAATGAGAAATTCTTAAGAGAAGAAACCTTTCAAATGTTTCCCGTTGACCGGAAGCATTAGTATTTTACCCTTCATGCCTTGGAGCATATACGAGTTAAATCCCAATATCTTCTCGACGACGTATGGTTTGATCCAGAGTGCTTCAAACTTTGTATGCATGGACAATTTCTCCTTGGCATTGTTCCAAAGTAGCACCAACTCTCCCTTCTGGAATTTTTTTACATTTGTGCTCTGATCAAAATATCTTTTGATGCTCTACTTCCTATGAGAAGTTTGATTCAGGGATTTGCTTCGTTCCTCTTCCAACTTCACCAACTGATTGATTCTCCTCTGAATGGGCAAACTTTATTCTATATCTTTGGTATTAACCACAAAGATCAATGCATTAAGCTCGAGACTAATCGTCATTTTCGCTTCCTTCCCATAAACCAATAGATATTGAGACATCTTAGTGCTATTCTTCGAGGTTGTTCTACTTGCCCATAACACATTTGTCAGCTTCAAATGCCAGCTCTTTTTGTTCTTGTCAATGGTTTTCTTTAGTATCTGCACAAGTGTTTTGTTTATGGATTCGTCAAGGCCATTACCTTATGGATAATAATTCGATTATTGACCCATGATGATTCCATATTCTCCACAAAAGTCCATAAACTTCGACCCGATGAAAATTGAACCATTTTATGTGATAAATTTATCAGGGATACCAAATCTCGATAGAATATTGTCTTTGAGGAATTTTATCAACTCTTCACAATCATCCTTATTTAACGCCACTACCTCTGGCCATTTCATGAAATAATATGTAGCTGTGAGGATGTACATATGCCCTTTTCTAGACTTCGGATTGATTGGCCCGATAACATCAAGTCCCCATTGGGAGAATGATTGTTCTACAATTATGGGATGCAAAGGCATCACAGAGCTCTTCATTTTTCCTTAAAACTATTGACATGACAAAGACTTCTTTATCGTGGCATATGAGTCTTTGAAAATCGATGGCCAATAGAATCCTGCTCTTATTATCTTGTGGGCGGTTGTATTAGGTGCAAAGTGTCTGGTGCATATTCCCTCATGGAATTCTCTTATTAGTTCTTGGGCTTGATTTTCATCAATGCATCTCAGTAGCATACCATCATAATTTCTTCTGAACAATATGTCTACAATCAACACATATTGGTTTGTCTTCATATTCAATGTTCTTCGCTCCTTGGGGTTCATGGTGACATGAAATTTCCTAGACCTTAAGTAGAATATAATATCTATGTACCATTCTAAATCAGCTAATGGCTCCCCGACTGAAATTGAAATCATTCCATCGATCGAATACCCATTCATGATGAGCTTATATAAACCTTGTCCTTTGATGGATTTTAAAGGTTTAATCTTGATATCATATTCTTTTATATTTTCTAACCAGTTAGCCCATTTCCCTTCTCTCAATTGTTGATTCAAAAGCATCTTCACTAATGATGAGGGAACATAAGCAATAACATGGGAGTTCAATATGTACGTGCGAAAGTGTGTTGCTTCTTTTACAAGGGCCAAGGCATGCTTCTCTAGTTTTGAATATCTCAACTCATAGTCATGTAGGGTTTTTCTCATGAAACTTATTGGGAGTTCTTCTCCTTTGGAATTTTTTTGAGTAAGAACGGATGCAATGACTGTGTCTATAGAAAATGAGTAGATGATGAAATATATTTGAAAGCCTGGGATAATGAGGACAATATTTGTGTTGATTTCTCCTTTGATATTATTGAACGGCTCTTGAGTGTCCGGTGTCCATTTGAACCTCATCTCCTTTTTCAAAAACAAAATTATCGACTTCACGATACTTGCATAATCGGGAACAAATCTTCGCATGAAATTGATCTTGCCGAAAAATGATTGGACTCCCTTCTTGG
Organism: Picea engelmannii; assembly: GCA_009831015.1. Classification (NCBI taxonomy): domain Eukaryota; kingdom Viridiplantae; phylum Streptophyta; class Pinopsida; order Pinales; family Pinaceae; genus Picea; species Picea engelmannii. Next base: position 411,975 of record ML779130.1, read on the forward strand.
ATGTCGTGGGGTTGAGCTCATTTATTTATTTAATTCTTTCTAGATCTATGCAAATCCCTTCCTTGCATACAATATGGCCCAACAATTTTCCTTGATTCACAATGAACAAGTGTTTCTTTGGATTAAAAAAAACACCATAAAATCTACATCTTTCAAAAACCTTTCTCAAATGATGGATATGATCCTCCCTTTTCTTTGAAAGCACTGTCAAGTCATCTTGATAATCTTCCATAAAATTTCCTATCAACTCGTTGAATGCATGATCCATGGCCCTCTGGAATGTGGCTCTAGCGTTCTTCAAACCAAAGGGAATTCTAGCATATGTGTATGATTCCCAAGGTGTGATAAATGTTGTTTTTTCCCTGCCTTCTTCAGTTACCAAGACCTGATTATATCCTGAAAATCCATCCAACATGGACATGCAGGTCGATCTAGTAACTTGCTAGAGAAGGAACTCCATATTAGGCAAAGGAAAGTTATCCTTTATGCTCTCTTTTCTAAGGTCTCTGAAGTCGACACATCTCCGTATTTCCCTAGTCGTTTTTCTTACAATTACAGGATTTGAAAGCCAGGCTGAGTGTCTAATGGGATAAATTGTTCCTTCCTTCTTCAATTTCTCCAATTCAATATTTACCAGAGGTTTCAGCTTGGGATTCATCATCCTTATCTTTTGAATCACTGGCTTGTCTCCTTCCCTCAAACAAATGACATGTTGGAATATAGTCTTATCATAGGCTTTTAAATCATCATAGGTTCAAGCGAACACATCGATGTATTTTTTGAACAAGGAAACATATTGATCTTCTTCCTCAGTGGTGAAATCAACTCCCAAGTTGACATACTTCAGGGAACTGTCAGTTCCAATATTGACTTTTCTTGTTTCGTGTACCTTTCGAACTGAAAGTTATTCAACGATATTCTTAGCATGATCATATTTCGTGAAAAGTGATTTGGATTCTAAACAATCTTTGGGGACAACAGATGAGTGATCATCTTCATCATCATCATCAGTTAACAAAAAAAAAATCATTTTTTCATCATTTTCAAACACTTGCAAGTACTCCATGTTATCAGGAAAGGAGGATCAGAAAGCTCTTTCTACTTGGAAAGACATTTTTCTTTGGGTGTCATCAGGATTTGACAATGAGGCTACCAAGTCTAGTGAATCTGCCTTGTGGTTCTTATCCCTTGGAATAAAAGAAATGTTGATGGAACTGAAAGATTCTATCAATTCGTTAACCCTTTTAAAATACAACTTAAGTCTTTCCTTTTTTATTTTATACCTCTGAGTCACCTAATTGATGACCAACTCCGAGTCACCAGTTAGAATTAAATGTTTTGTTTTCATCTCTTGTGCAAGGATCATCCCCTAAATAAAATCTTCATACTCTGCCTCAATATTGGTGCATGAAAACTCTAGTCTAATAACGTGTGGATGCATAATATTCCTTGGACTCATAAGAACAATTCCAAATCCATTTCCAGAGTTCGAACAAGCTCCATCAAAGGACATCCTCCAATACCTCTCGAACAAATGCTCTTGATTCTCTATGTCTTGCAATTGCTCCATATTTTCATTATGTTCTATGTCTAGGATAGTGTAGTTTCCAATTTCAACATATATATGATCCTCCATCAATTCGTAGTCCTTCTTTTTTTTAAATAATGGTTTTCTAGGTTCACAGGGAACTTTAATCATTGCTCCTTATTTTCCTGGTAGCATCATACAACTTCCATCATTCATTATATATCCTCCAATCACAGATGTCCAGTCTCTTCCCAGCACAACTCCATATGTCGGAGGAAGGTCGACCACAATAATATTGAAAACTATAATGATATGGGGGGATTTTGTAATCCAAGCATAAAATTCCTTGATTTATCCATAAGCTGGCACTTTTCTAGAATAAATTGCATATATAGTTTCACCGGTCTCATAATACTTGGTGCAACTCATGCCCAATGCCTCCATAACCGCAAGTGGCATTATATTATTTGTTGTGCCAGTGTCAACTAAACAGTTATGTAGTGCAACATCATGATTTTCAATTGAAATATAAAAGGGTGGAATTTTACCTCTCACCTTGGCAATTCATAGGCTCTGGCATTGTTTTGGACTGGTAACGATGACTTCAACTCTTTCATATGGATCATCCAATTACTTCAAAATATTATGTCTTTGCTGGGGAATCTTCACCACTTCTGTAAATGGAAAATTTATCCTTAATTTCCTTATGTCCTCCATGACATTATTTGTCATTTTAGTGGAGTTTGATGCTAGGTGTTTCCTTTTACTTCCATTTCCATTTGTCACTTTCTCATTCCACACTTTTTCACTTGTTTTTTTTTTTTTTTCCTTGTTAGAGTCACCTTTATTTTTTGGTCTATTTACAAATCCTCTTGTTTGGGAAACATTTTCTTGCAAGTTGGGATTGTTATCGCCCTCTCCAAATATATACATGGGTGTCTCGCATCCGTCCATCTTCACAGTTTCAGAGCTTTCACCAGGCGAGTAATAATTTTCTTGCTCAATTAATTGCTCGTCATAGACATCATCAAGAACAATTGCATTTGGAATAGGTTGTCTGGAAACCCTTGGTCTTTGTGGGTTATCTGTGTTCTCAAACCTCACTCTGTTTTCTGGGGGAGGGTTCCTCCTTTGTTCTGGGATAGTAATTCTTGGATTTGGCATGTAATTATCTCCCCTTCTCAGTCTGGTTATCTCGTTATGCATTTGTTTAATTATTCTATTCATCTATGCAATTTCAATTCTTTGCTTAGTTTCCTGTGCCGCCACAGGGTCTACCTTCACGTCAGGTATGGTTCCCTTGAAAAATCCTCCTTTCATTGTTTGATTATGAGTCACTCGAGGATTGAATTCTCTATTGTTTCTTGAACTGGAATCTCCTTGGTTATCAATACTTAATCCTCCCAACTGCCTTTGTACTCTTCCCAGTATAATATTGGGGTCGACACCCGTTTCAATCATAATTTCTTCCATCTCAGTAGCTTTAGTCATTGCCTCCTCCAAAGTATCCATTTGGGATGTTCTGATGACATATTTTACATTTGGGGGCATTGCATTCTTATAACAACTGAGAATGACTGAGTCATTTGGTATTTTATCTTTTGGAATTATACTCAAGGTTTTATTGAACTCGAGATTAAAATATTGTATCCTTTTATTCTTCCTCAACCCAAGCTAGGTGAAATCGGTGAGGAGGGTATGGTAAGCAATTGGAGGGGAAAACATAGTCAGGAACATAGCTTCAAGGTCATTAAATGAGAAAATGTATCTACTGGGAAACGTTGTACACCATTCATATGCTCTTCTTGATAAGGTTTACAGAAACAACCTTACCATGAGATCGTCATACTCAACATGGTGAAAATCACAAACATCAAGAAATAAGTGCAGATGCCTCTTTGCATCAATTGCTACATCTCCAGAAAATTCCTTTAAGGTGCTCTTAGGGAGAATAGGGACCTCATGTTGCTCACCTATAAGATTAAGAGGGGAATCTCTTACCCTCCTTCGATTTTCAAATCATGGGTTTCCTTGATTTATCGCAACATATCTTCCACCTCCTTGTATCTCCTCATGATGCTCGCCTCAGGGTTGTTCGTCTCTTGTTGCCATGTCCGTAGAGATTCCCGGAATAAGATTTTCACTTCTAAAATAAAGAGATGCTTGCTTTTACTTCTAGTAATGGGTCCCTTGTATTCATCCAACTTCAATTCTGACCTGGTTCTTGTGCTGCTCTAGCTAGCCTTTGATTTCTTCAGTCTTTTCGTTCCTTTCTCCTCTGTCTCCGGAGGATTTCTCTTTCTTCTTCTTGGACCAAGGTTTTCCACGACCTTTATAAATCTTCATGGGTCTCGGCCATTGATATTACTAAGCTGTATAACTTATGTAAAATTCTTTGTTGGTTGTTCAATCCAATTTCAAGGGGGTGTGATCAACCTGGGGAAAACTCATATATTATTTTACAAACGCTAGACCAGGTTCCAAATTTCAGTTCATGTCCCTAGTATGGTTGCAAAAAATGTTGATGCTTGAATCGGTTAGGACTAAAACAGAAACCTCACAAGAATGTAAATCCCTCCGCGTTTTTATAGAGGTGGTACTCCTCTTTAGATTTTCTTGAGATTTTTAAAATATTCGAAATGTGGGACTTGACAAAAGTCTGTTATAGTAATTCAAAGAAACATAAATATTACGATAAAGTAAAAGAAAAATGTTTTTCTTTTTTCTTTTTTCTTTTTAAATAAAGTTCCTGAGAAAGGACCATGAATCACACGTTTAAAGAAGATAAGCAAAATTTCCTCACATCCATCATAGTTTGGGATAAATATTTCTGATCATATAAAATAAAAAAGAAGATGGTCTGCATGCATAAGAGAAATTTAAAAGAGTGGACACATGGGAAACTCAAATAAATATAATGATAGATCAACCTAAAATAATTTATATTATGAAAACAGGGTTACAAAGCACATTGGAGATTGTTCCCGAAATAGTTCTCTTGGAACTTCAAAAAAATATATAGTCTATTACATATTCTTGAAATTGTAAATGTGTTTGTCTTAAATACTGGGATTGGGGCTCCCACATACCATAAAGAAAATAAATACAAGAAATAAGATTTTTAGAGAGAAGATGTTGGGCGGTAGAAGAATCAACAAGATCTGGTAAGAAAAAAAAAGGAGTTATCACTCTTCGGTTAAACCTTTCTAGTGAAAGAGGTGGAGCAACTAGATGAAGGACTTGATAAATAAAAGATAAATGTGATCAGTGTAAACTTACTGTTATGGTCGCTCCTATGTTCATTTTCTTGTTGATGTCCTTTTATTGTTTACATCGACAGTTACATGAACCGTATCAACTGCTTCTTTCCCTTCATTTGTCAGTTTGTCAATAACCTTCTTGAATCATTCTTCGATGTAACTTTTCATAGGTGCCACATTGATTTCATGTTGGATTTTAATATTGAACAACTCACCCTCCAAGTCACAGAGATAAATGGAAATTCCATGTAATATTTCTTCAATATCCTGATTTTTTACGAAATAATATACTAGCCATTTATCTATGGCGTTCTCATCACATACAATTATGCCATAGAATTTTTCAATTGACAATCCTTTAAAAATATCAACTTTATCATCGAACTGTTGTTTTGTTAAGAACAACAATTTGAGGATCAACTTGGGATATTTGACCTCGGTAGTGCTTCCAGATAGGTCCACCTCCATGAGTCTTCTAAATACCTCTTCTCTCCTTGTTATGGCTTGGCTGCACACCTGAATGATGTTGTTCAAGTTCTTTATTATCTATTTCCAGCAGGCATTCAACTGCTTGATCCGACTTGGAGAGGGAAGGTCCTCCTCTCTTCTCTTCAACTCTGACATGTTGGGAAATTTAATACCAAAGGGTACTGTGACATCAAGGTAGAAACCTTCTTCATTTTTTAGGTCGACCTGTAGATATTCAAGGAAGGCATATGCCCTTAAGCCAAAAGAAATCATGCTTTTTGAAATTTCCCAAGCTTGTGTAATCATTGCCATTCTTTTATTGATATTATTCTCCACATAGCTCTTGGCTGAAGTGAGTAAGCTTGAGGATCCTTTTATTTTGTATGCGGGTGTGGCAAGTACGAAAATCGCCAAAGAGATGGAAAGGAGTGGAAGAGGCATTAAAGTCTCTTCAAGTTCCTTAATCCTTTCCTTTAGATTTATATTTTTTGTTTCGAGACCACCAATGGAATCGTCCAATGCATCACTAGTTGCTTTATGAATTCTGGAAATTTGGGAAGGCCGTATATTTCTTTGGTTAACCTCTGAACGATATTTCCCCTTTTTATTCTTCACATCACTCTTCTCAATAATTAACTTTTTAGACTCGCTGTCAAAAACAATGCTCTAAAACACAAATGATTTGTCTTCATCAAATATCTCATTTTCAATAATTTCCAATGACTGATTTTGGTGGGCCGTGCATCCTAGCTGATCATTGTTAGGAAACATTTTCTCAATGTTAGCCTTGAGCTCCATATCTCCGAGGAAAAAACTATTGATATCACTTTTGACGTGATGCTCTTCTTCCTCTTGTACAATATTCTTCCTCTTCTTTCTGAGAGGAAGTTTATGTGAACTTTCATTTTTTTCTAGAGGGGGGTTCTTATCTCCTCCTCTTCCTGAACTAATGTTGGTTACCTTCTTAGATGGGTGGGACGCTGGAGCACTGCTATGAGTTGTTGTAGTATTTGGATTGAAATTTGGGGATTGGGCACTCTTCTCGTTGGGACCTTTTCATCTCCGTTTATACAGTTCATTTGTATTGAGTAATGTCTCTAAGTCGTTAGCAGTGTGGGTAGGGTTTCCCAAGTGACTATATTCTTCTTCTCCTAGAACATTGTGGATACATGAATTGGTAAAACCCACTGTTAACATATGTTCCACAAATATTCCTATTAGGGTCAAACCCTCTGATATTTTCAGCATACTTGAGGTTCAAGTTGTGGAAGTGGTTTTCAAATTCATCAATTTTGTTCATACTTATGAATACAAAATACCCAACTTTCCAAGGCAAAGGAATGGATTGTTATTTTTGTTTTTCATGGAAAAAGTGCAACAAAAAGTTATATTTCCTTGCAACTTCTATAACAAACATTTTGTCAGATATATGGCATAGTAGAAAGGAAGGATTTTCCTTGGACCCGAAAATCCCGATGACATTGTGATTCTCCATTTATTCCAAAGTCCCCTTTCTATCTAGGAATTTACTAACTTGAGAAGATATTATTGGGGTATCTTTTCCAAACAACAACTCTTTAAGAACTGAGACAAATTCGTTCAAAACTTCATAAAAATGCAGGGAAGCTTTGTGCTTCCATAATGCTTGTTGCCAAAAAGTGACAGGGTCAAATTCACAATTCACCTTCTTGCATATAGACAAATTAGGAAATTAACAACAATGTGTTATTGCGAAAAACAAATAAGAAGACATACATAATTTCTTATCCTTTTTATACCGGGACAGTTGGGAAGAGATTTCAATGGAAATCAACTTCCCCCAATCGAAAATCATCTGCTCCTTGACAGTGAAATATAAGAAGGAAAGAATCATATGAGAAATGCTAGCAATATTTTCTTGGCTTGTAACTCTGGTAAATAACTAGGCAATTTCTAGAAATGGGTTTTTGAACAAGTTGACTTGCAGTCTGGTAATATCCTCAGGGATGGTCACGGGATTCTGCAAGAATTCAGGTAAAATATCCAGGTCGTTGTCATGTTTTTTTAAGAAGTCCCTGCAATCTTCACCTTTGAAGGTGAGTGTCGACTCTGGGAGTTTCAACATTTTACAGAACACTTGCAGTGAAAGAATGACAGGAGAATGGTCCTGGAGTGGAATAACCTATTGGCTCAGTATGTATATCTTGGCACACCAGGAAACAAATTCCTTGCAGTAAAAAACTTCATGAACACAACTTGCATGCGCAATTCCAGACATCCAAATTACTTCCTTATGAGCAGAAGGGGATGAATAATAAGAGTATGCTCTAGACCTGATCAGGGGATCAAATTTTGCTCAAAAATTCAAAGTGCTTGGAATCGCTTCAAATTGGACGAGAGTGTAGGCCTTGTCGTTGCGAACCCAACGCAACTCGTTTGGGTTCAAATGGACGTCGGGAGCGAGAGATATTGCGATCTGTTCGAATCATCAAACAAGCAAAAAAAGGGACGATGACTTTGCAGTCTGTACAGGTGACGTGGCATGAAGTACACTGACAGGGCAGCTGGTGACATGGTAGTCATCTATTGGAAGATGTGGTCTAATCACAATGCGACACGTGGCATCATTTTGGTTAATGGTGTGGTGCCACGTGGCCCAGTCATGGGCTGCCACGTGGCACCGTTGTATTGGTTATTGGTTCAAAACTTTATGTACTCCGTGGGGTTCGAACCGTGGACCTCTCCCATAGTCCAAAGTCTTGGAAAGAACCACCCTACCAATGTGCCCACGCATTGTTACTTACCATATAACAATTTGCATTTAATTTAATTTCAAACTATTGTATATGTGGGCGAGGGTCGAGTTGGGGCTTAGCACCAGCCTGTGGTCTTTTGTGTTATACCATGCGACCACATACCACACGGAGGGCGTGCACGGGAGTTGTATTTTAAATGGAGCCCTGGTCGCACACCGTATATGCCATATGACCCAATGTAATAGCTGGCGCGCATTTGTTTTATCAAACGGTTAGCACGGTTTCAATGGGTAGTCCATGCACCCGACACTTGGCGCTTAACTGTTGGTTAACCCTTTTTGTATATGCGGTTGGTTCTATGACCCACATGTGCCCGAGAGTTTGGCGGTTAGGGGCTGGCGTGCCCATAACCGTCCTACAGTTCGCATCGTTGGCGCGGTTGCGTTCGGTGCCAGGTTTTTATGCTTTAAATAGTGTGTGTGCTAGGTTGAATGAACAAGGGTGCAATTTGTAGATGCATAGACAACAAGCTTGAAGGGGGAACTTCCAGGAAGACTAACTTCTTCGTTTTTTGGCCAAACGAGGTGCTGAAAAAGCCCAGCTAGGGGTTTTTGGACGCTTTGAAGCCATTGGAGCAGTCTGTTGGTCATTTTGAGCATTGTAAAGCACGTTTTTGAGCACTTTGAGCAAATAATACTAATGATCCATTGGAAGCTAGACCAAGAGATGTAGCCCAAGAGAGGGGTGAACTCCTTTATCATTTGTTGTGTTATGTGTTTATGTTCATTGATTATGCTACTGTTTATATGCATCTTAAATGAGTAAATCCTATTAATGATGTGTTGCAAAGTTGATCCATTTGCTTTTAACACATAAAATTTAACTTGCAAATATTTTCAAGATTACAAGTCTTCTTCATTTTTAGATCAAGTTGGTATCAGATCACTGGTTTTTGAAGACTTGATTATTTGCAAGTGTTTTGTTTTTTGATGCTCACAAGGTTGAAACTCACAAGAGGAGAAAGTCAACTTGTGGAGCCAAGTTCTCATCCTTCAAGGAGGAAGCATATACAATCACCGCAAGTTTCAAGGAGGCATTCACCAAGTATGGCTCATGAAGAAAGTCATGAACGTGTTCCTGCAGAAGATGAAGATCTCAGAAAGGATGTCATGGAAATGAGAGAGATGATGAAGATCTTGATGGAAAGGAATGCAGGGTTGCAAGGTGAAGGATCCAACCCTTCAAAGTATAAGGGAGACAGTGGTGATAAAACTCCAAATGGAAATGGAGGGAATGGTGCTTCTCCACCAGCCTCTCCTCCATCTTCTTCTTCTTCTTCTTCTTCTACCAATTCAAGACCTCTTACGAATTCTTCAAAGGGACATGGTAAAAGTCCTTCGCAAATTCCTTCATTAAAGCTTGATATTAAATTCGAATTGCCAATATACAATGGAGAAGTTAATGCTGAGAAACTAGATAATTGGATACGTCAGATTGAGGTATACTGTAGAATACAAAAAATTCAAGATGATGAAACCAAAATTCAACTTGCTTCTTTAAGATTGGATAGTGCAGCACTCATTTGGTGGGAATCCAAGACTCAGGAGGACATGAAGAAGCATGGTAAAATTTTAATTTCTTGGAATGA